>MU843633.1:0-75146 GCA_030867255.1 Colletotrichum somersetense | reverse complement strand
CCTATGAATATGGGCAGTATTTCTACTCTGCCTGCCGTGGTATCGATGTCGAAGTGTTGGGTATGGTATACCCCATATTTGAGCAGCAGTACGGATGCTCTGCCCATTCAGCACATCTTGAAGGGCCCGTTGGAGCTCAAATTCGGTATATTGCTTCATGATGGGTTGAAGAATGTATTCTGAAAAAATGGCGTTGTTTGGTGTAGAATAGAAAATGTTGTGATAGTTTGAAAAAGGTGGTGGTGTTGTTGATAGGGGATGGATGAGGCATTTTCGGATGGTTCGGATATGGGGGTGGGTCGCTTATAGGGTGGGGGGGTTATTGTTATGTGTATCCCTCAAGGTGCTGGATTAGAAAATGAGCAACGAAGCAGGCTGGAGTCCTGCTTCGAAGTTGATTCTCTTCTCTGAATAGATTTGTCATCTTGCACGCACCTTTTGGCACTTTCTAGGGGTTCGTACGGGATCCGGGATGCCTGGAGCAGAGGATCCAGTATGCCTTCTGACACGGGGCCCTTTTACAGAGTAAGCGGTACTCCAGGTCGCTTAGTCGAGTAAATTGAGGCTGTAGCCGTGATGGAAAAGAAGCTGGCAACAGCCACAAAAGGCCATGGCTCTGACTCACCGTGTAGCGCATATCGACGTCAGTTGGACCGAGACTCGATTGTGAATAGAAATGCTGATCCGACATGGGATACATCCGGAACAACATACAACGCGTCGGGGCTGTCGTTTTAATTCATGAGGGGCTCTCGGTTGTCACAATGGAGGAACGGAAGTGAACGGTCATATTGTTGCATTCATTGTAAATGTAGTTCATTGTATTGAGGCTGCTATATCAATGCATGCTAGGCCTGACGTACCCTTGCTCTGAGTATGCGGGACTTGATCCGTAAGATCTACTCAGACTTTTTGCAGCCACCTTAGGGGGTTATAGTTTTCGCAAATGTCAAGTAGAAGGCACAAGAGACTAATCAGGTCAAGCAGGGACTAGCCAGCCGTGACTGGCTGACCCAACCGCAAGGAGAAGAGCCCATTTAAACCAGCGAACATCTTTGTGGACCATCTCACTACTAGAAAAAGGATACGGCAGCGTCAGTCCATACAACCGCGTCTCTTCATCAAATGGCCAGATTCAGGGCAAATTTCGACCCACGATCTACGTTGATTATCACCTCAGTGGGCCGGCATCGAGCGTCGATGGCAGTTTCGAGGTTTTTGGGGACTCGTTTCGAATGTTCTATGCCTTTCGCGTCGAAGGGCATAAGGTGAAGATGGCCATGTGGATGGTGTCGCGTTATTCAATTGGTGCAGTGTATGTCAGTGATCAACACTGGGACAAGTTGATAGGTCAAAGCACCCACTTTTGGCCCACCCCTACATTTGGCCCGCCGTTTCCCACCAAAAACAGCTAAAAACAGCTATCTATATCTAAATAACTTTAGAGCTTATTATTTTAGTTATCTCTCTATAAAATCTATTAAGATTTATTAACTTAAAACGTACTTTAACTATTTTTATATTTTAAAAACTAGCTTCGTAATACTACTATAAAGTTTCATATTATTCAAATTAAAGTTGAAAGTATAGCTAGTTAATACAATAGCTATATAAATAAGTAAAAATAATATCAAATTTTAAAATAACTATCTATTTTAAAACTTTAAAAGGTTTAATTTTTTTATTTAAATATTTTACTTATCTAGATATATTATATAGAAATGTTCTACTAGTAAAACTTTACTTGACACAGTCCTCCTGGCAGCCGTTCCGGATCTGACAGGACTCGCTGGACTGCAATAGTCTCAGTGTATTGCACCAGCGTAACGTGAAGTGACGCAGTGCGAAGGCGAAGCAAAGCAAGGCAAGCAATAACAAGGAGCTGAACAATTGACACAGGACGAAAGATAGGTAACAGTAACGATAGTGTATTCTTGGTTGTCTTCCCTCAATAGGAGGCCTTATGGGTGATGGTTTATATACTCGGCAGGCACGTTGTTACGGCCCAACCAGTTGGGGTGCTGGCCGGCGGAACTATATAGCGCAGAACAGGGGATAATGATGCAGGTGCATCATTACCGAAGCTTTTGCTTTGTGCCAGAGTTGGTTGCCCTGACCTGCTCGTGACAGATACTATCAAGACGATGGAAGAAATCGCGGATAACCTCTGGAGAATGGGCTTTCCATCGCCTGGCATCCATTGCTCTAGATCGCTTTGTTCTAATAGATGGGTTTCGCCGCAAGAATCGCCCTATCCACTTCCTCCCTAGAGATCGCTGCCCATCACCCATCATGCGCTCTGCCAGTCCCCTGACTTGTTGATGGGTAAGGGATCTGCCAAGGGATTCTTGAAGGGATATATGTGCAGCCAGATTATCCTCCTGGGCCTGGGATAGATACTGCCTCTGAATATGGGCAGCATTTCTACTCTGCCTGCCGTGGTATCGATGCCGAAGTGTTGGGTAAGTTAAAGCACCCACTTTCCGATCACCCCCACTTTGCGATCACTCAAAAACATCGCCATCATGACCAACACCACTTTATTGATATAACTATCAACACTGCCTTGATGCTACGATAATACAGCTTTCGGCTTCACTAGGTATATCCGATGCGCCGGATTCATCTGGCGTATTTTCAGCATCGCCAGCCTCAATTTGGGCTTGCCGCACCTCTTTGATCGTCGCGAACTTCGTATTTGGATCTAGGGTAACAGCCTTCCTTTTCCTAGTGATACTGTTGCTGATTTGGGCCTCTAGATGCTCTATTTTTTCCTGGGCGATAGCAAGAGTATAGGACTGCTCTTGGAAGCTCTTTTTGATCTTTCTGAAGAGTTGGCGTTGTGTGGCGATGTTTTGTTCTAGTTGGCTGAATAGGTGTAGTTGATCCCCAAGCTCTTTCACCTTCCTTGGCGTAGACCACTTTACAGCAGATGAAGCAGATGCCCATTCCTCTATTACCTGGGCATTGTAGGCCCCATTGGTGTCTCTGGCAGACTTATTTAGTGGTGTTGATGGTGTTGTTGTTGACGATGTTGCCTTTTGAACCAGCAGCCCATTCATAAGTGGCTTTGCAACAGCAACAGGCCATAACCCAGTGTATTTTCAGCCACTTTTGATGTTGTTAATAGTCAGCCCAGCTAGGCGAGCTTTCTGATAGCAGGAAATAAAGTTTTGGGGATCAGAGAGCTGCTCTAGCCGCCGTTTTAGTCTGGCGAGAGAATTGGTGTCTCGTTGCTACGCTCACCGGCTACGTGGCTACTGCATGCCAACAAACCTACCCCCCCGAGCCCATACGGCGCGACGGGTTCGCCAAGGCAGGAGTGGAGCATTCCCTGACCCCTACATGTGGTGGGTACAATGGGGTTCCGTTAGCGGATGGGGCTTCTCAGCGTGTAAGAATATGGACTTGAAGTACCTAAGGCGTGCGTCGCACACTCCTTGTCACAACGGCATGCTCAAGAAGCGCCTTGCTGGCGAGCGTCCTGGGGACGTTATCAAAGCTGGTTCTGTGGCGGCAAAAGCAGCGGCCCAGGCATTCCAGCGCTTGTGCCAACCAAATAGTGTCTTTCGCTCAATCCTAGCAGGGCTTCCCTGTAGGCAGACCCGTCTCAGCGATCTGTAACCAATCGGGTAATCCGCGAGGCCGCACAAGCGCCCTCCGTGTGAAAGAACGAGGCGCCCTGGTGTAAGTACGTTGGTCGACCAGACTTTAAGCCGATCTTCCGCCCTAGCGCCGCAAGAAGCAGGGTATACGCATCACAAGTAGCTTCTAGGTCCTCAATGTAACCGGAGCACCGTACGGTCTACTTGTGTTCGACGAACAATAGTAGTTAGTCATGTCCAAATATTGCTGCCCGCCAAGCTGTCGCTTGAAACCTCGCCATGCTGCACCTGGTGTGCCACCCCTCGTCCTGCAGCTGCTATGCTTCTTTCTGTTAGCCAAGAAATGAAATAGAACAATTACTAGCCAAGCCTGTGCCCAGATGTGCCTCAAGGAAAGAATTTGTGTTTTATTACCAACTCCACATGTTTCCTCGATTGATGATTAGGTTGAGAATATATATCCAGGCGACTGTTACTTAGCCCCCGACCCCTGTTGTTGAGTCGAGCTCTGGTCCCTAACAGGAAGCTAAGATTGGCCACAGGTGCCCAGCCCAGAAACCTGCCCAGAAAATCTACCTAGAAATCTGGCTAAAGGCTTGCAGTCTGTCCCAGGGGTCCGGTCGAAAAGGGACACTCTGCAGAAGGCATGGCTGTGCCCTAATGAAGGGTGAACATTCTATCCGTAACTATCGCCGGGCCCAACCACAATGCGCTGCTCTCTACATGCCGTGATATCCCATCGGCCGCATACACTTGGCGCCGTGACAAGAAACCAGCGTCAGCCTATGGCGCCAAGGCAGAAAGATCGCTAAATAGTGATTGCCAAAAGTTTTCAACTAACGAAAGATCTGGTCCAATCTTGGATCCACATTTGGTATTGGCGCCTAAAAAACAAACACAACGTGGTGGTAAAGACTGGCCTAGAAGTCTGCCTAGAAGTCTGCCTCACTGTGATGACTAGTTCAGGTTACAGAAATTTTCTGCAAGCTGGTCGATCAGACGTAAATCGCGATTCATTTGGAATTGTGATTGCTAATTTAATGTATTAAGAGAAACAAAGAAGAAAAAACAGAAAAAGTTGATAGATTGATCCGAGGACCATAACCCACGTGTTGCTCCTAAGGAAGACGCGCAGTTTGCCCCCCGCAAGCCATTAGCCACACGAGCTGCGCCCCCTTGGCGCCTCCCTAAAACCTTGCGCACTAATTAAAGCGCCCTAGTGACTATTGACGTTAAAGGTTTCCTGATCTATATAAACTACACCCCATCCCATTCTTATCGGTTCGTTCAGGTCAACACACGTCACCCTTCACAATTTCAAGAAATATCACTTCACCCTGTCCACTCAACATGTCCCAACGGATGCCACCGCAATGTCTTGGGCAAGAACAACCATACAACGACTCCCCACTACGGACCGCTATCGACCTAGCGTTCGATCACACAGCATGTTCGAGGAACACAGAGACCTGCGGTATTAGATTGCTTATACCGACTCAAAACAAGAAGAAGACCAGTCTGATCAAAGGCATCGTCGCTCGCCATCTAGCCGAACATGCGCCGAACCTGCCACTTGAGTGCGAACAGGTCAGCGCAGAGAGTGGCGGTGGTGAACAACCTTTTGAGGAGGAAGGGCCTGAGGGGTTGAAAGGACGTGCTCGTAACGCCTTGAATCTTGCTCGTCCAAGTGAGAAAACGACTATCATTGGCGCCGTCGAGAATTTCATCGAGAGACCGTTGGCAGGCCAAGAAGCCGACGGCGCTCATGACTACGGCATCATCGGGTTCTACAACGTCTCTAAGAAAGACTGGACATGGGAGGTCACTCTTGGGGTAAAGGTGGACCAAAGATATCTTGAAGAGGCCATGTCTAAAGGGTTCGACGATGAGGCAAAAAAAAAAGGCAAGGTCACTTACGGCAAGGTGCTGGCCAATTACTTTGACGTCGATCATGCCGACTGGCACCCTCATGTATGCGGGTCCTCTCGCTATGAGCTTCTGGAAAATGCTGCGAAACGACTTGACATGTCAAGGATTTTGGATCTTTGAGAAAATGTTGCAATCTCACTGGAGTGGCAGACCCACATCAGTACACTTGCTACTTTAGTTTTCACTACATCTACTTGTCAATACATGGAAGTATACGTCCATAATTGTTGTTTCAAATATACTCATAAAAGATCGTAATTGGCCACATATTAGTGTTCTATTTGTCTCGATAAAAGGCGTCACTATCTATCTTCAGAAAACATTTCGAGGAATCTACGCATTTATAGCTTTGCCATAATTATTAATTGACCACAGCCCTGTTGCAGCCCATCCTGAGGCGAGATCTGACTGACCATGCCTCTGCCCGAGCCTGGCAGTAAAAATGGAGAAAATCCCTCTGTCCATTAGGGGCGGAGTTAAACGAGAGATCGCAGTCTCGCAATTGTCTTCTATTCGATGTCTTCAGGTGCGAGAACACCGATACCTTTATCCAGAGGCTGAGTGACATGTGATGAATGAGTAGGCAGGCAACAGCGACATGTCACTGCAGAAGTGACTTGGCTCCCATCGCCGTTCATTATCAAAAAGTGCTTTAAATATCGTCGCTTTGCCTCTTTCTGAATCTCGGTAATAATTAAAGGTGCCTTTCAGCCACTTAAGCCTGAGTTGTGGATGTGGACCTCCAGCTTGCATGATCGGACATCTCTTTAAGGAACCATTGGTGAGGGAGACGGGCGCTTTCTGCCTCCGCCCACAATGATGTGTTCTGAACAGACAAGCAGCTGGCCTGCCTTGATACGAACGACAATGTACCCGCGCTTCTGGCCAAGCGCTGCCACGATGCTTCAATCCTCAACGAAGACGCCCTTAATGACCTCAGTGTCTAAATTATGGAAAAGGGTCTTCTTTGGTAGCCATCTGCCTGCTACTATCCTTACCTCTACACTGACGACGCGATGCAAAGCCCGACCGATGTCCAATCTCATAATGACATGCACCCTCAAACAATTTTACTCTCCACGGCACTCCACCTTTGGAGGTCCCAATGCACCGAACACTGTGTATTCGTATTCGGTGAAGGAGACAACCTCTGGTAATGATGTATCCCAAGAGGTAGCTAGGAAAAGCCCGATAATTGAAATTTATCCTTACGCCATCCGATGCGTTTTCCGAATGTCTAGGCTCCGGTGGCAGTGCCAATCCGGGGAAGGGTCACAACGGACTGCTCGTCCTCGATCCGGATCAGGATGGCACCGAGCGCCACAAATCAATATTGATCAATGTGAGGGAAGGACAAAGAGGCTTTAGGAGAGGGATAATGGAATAACGGAGCATGAAGAGAGGGGGCGTGAAGGGTTAATCAACATTCTTGGATATGTTCTACTGCAACTATTACCAAAAATTGCCCGGCAAACTAGTGGAAACCTTCCTTCTATGCAAGAGGGACACAGAGCAGCTTCAAGCCCGGTGTTTGTCAAACTTGCTGTTGGCATGTCTCAAGCTCAATGTCTTAGACGTTGTGGCAGGGGTACTGAAAGACGACCTGACAGATGCTCTGGTGCGTTCTCACGATGTCGAAGATGAGATTCGGGGAAAATGCCTTTACCGGATGGCTCTTATATATGAAGCCAATAAGAATCAACTAGCTTTGCCGGCTGCCCTTGCAGCATGGAACATTCTACCCAAGGACGTCTCCATCCAGACACTACTGCGAAGGCTTCATCAGAGCGAGTCGCGATCTTTAAGCAATAACGGCTCGGAACAACAGGAATGTAATTTCTGCCTGGAAAATATGGTAAAAGAGACCAAGGTAATTTCGCTTCTTTGCAACCATACATTTCACTCGTTGTGCGTGGAAAAATGGCTGCAGTCCTGGGGCAAAACATGCCCGCTTTGCCGAGGGCCTGGCGTACAGAAGTAGATTCGCAGTGGTTATTTACTCAAGTCTGTTCTCTCTTTGGAATGTGGAGGGTCCTTTGAGTTGGAGAGAACTCAACATTATTAGCCAATTCACTGGTATTAACAAGCACCAGCTTGAGACTTAGTATCATCCTCTAAGCTGGCATCAATGTCAATTTTGTACATGGCAGTGCCTGAAGGATGCAAGAGGCATCGTGATAAGGCTTCAAAGTATTTGCATCCCTTTGGCTCACGTGTTTGAGTACTATTCTAATCCAAGTTCCATTTGCTGGGAAAACGATTCCACGACTGACTGCAACTTTCCGTCTGGGCAACATTGTTGGTACATCCGGATCGCGCACATCGCGTCGGCCGTCCCCCATTCAGATCCGATTGGTCCCAAGCTTGAACGAACGGCTCCAAGAATGCAGGTCCGAATCCTATCCGTGTCTGGAGAGTCAAGCTCGCGTTCGAGGCTGACTGGCACGTCCTGCTGCTTTAACCCCTGGAGAATCTCATTGTGACAGCTATATTTGCCATCAATGATTCTCTGGGATAGGGGTTTTTTATGCCTCCTTTTCGCAACTATTATGCCCTTGCTCTTGGTCTTTAGGCTTACCATCACCCATTTATCTACCGCTTCCTTCCAATCTCGAATGTTTCGGGGTCGTCCATTCTACCAAAGACGTTTGCTGAGTCGGGTGTCGTCGAGCCACTTCTCTAATACGATATCGAGACTCTGGTTTCGTTCAATTCGTATGTATTCGCACAAGTACGCAAACATTGTTATCGATGGCAACTCCAGTATCATAAGGTAGGCGGTGACCGAATTGACTTCTGTAAACTCTGCTATCTGACCAATCGAAAGAATGTCTGATGTGTTCTGAGCCCATGTAAGGAACATGGAGGCGGTTTCAGAGATACCTGGAGGTATCTCAATCATTTTTTGATGGTCTTGAGTCAGACGTAGCATGTTGTTAACCCTTTGTTGCACAATCTTCCGGAAATTGTCCACATCACTGCTGCTCACTGCTGTGATGGACTCATTGACGAGACGTTTCCAGATAATAAAGCGAAGCGGCTTGTTGTCGCATTGTTTGTGTGCAGCGAGCAAATGTTGAATTGCGACAGGCGAGTCCTGGAGGCTCAGCCCTGACAGCATGATGGGTCTTGATCGATCAGCGCACAATTGACTATAAGGTAGACGCAATGTGCATTGAACAACTAACTCGATCAGTTGTTGGAAGTTAAGAGGTGGATCTTCCATATCCCACAAATCCCGGTCCTGAGATTCGAACCACGAGGGATGAAGCAGCTCAGCCTGGGCCAGGAAGGCGTGAAGCTCTGTGGCTAGCATGTTGGACACTATACAAGTCAGTCAACTTTCCTCCGCCACGTGTGTTCAACTGACTGATTGAAGCCGCTGACAACGGACGTTCCCTTCTACCAACTTTCCACCAGTTTTCACTGGCTTCAAGGATAAAGATATCCACCGCTTCCAGGAACATGAGTAGATCCAAATTGTCAAAGGACTTGTCGCCCAAAGATTCGTCGCCAGTGTCGATTGTCTGCGCCTGAGGTCCACAGGGCTCGTCGTGTACAACGTTTGTCGGTCCGGTCTCGTCAAGGGACTCGTCATCCAAAGAATCTTCATGATCGTCAACTGTCTGGGCTTTGTGTTCACAGTGTTGATCGTGCCCATTGTTCGTCGGTCCGGCCGGGAGACGTCTCACCGCGAGAACCAGGCGGTGCAGGAATTGCACAAAATATTCATGGCTGCTGCTGTCCTTTGGCGTTTTCAAAACTATTGCATACCTTTCGGCAACGCCCTCGCGTAGCTCGATCGATGCTTCAATGTTCTTGATCACCTCGTCTGCCGTCTCTGGATCCAGGTGTGAAGGCAAGTGATCCCGCCACTGGTTGAGCTTCCAGTCAACGTAGCGCTGTCCCCGGAATAACTTACTGGAGGCCCGCCTCTCGGCTTTCTTGTATTGTACGTAGAGTGAAGCTGTGGATGACATTGCAGGTGTTACGGGCGGTGCCGAATTCGCACAAAGCAAGATAATGGATCGAATTGGCAAGAAATAGTAGTACGCACGGTCGCGTTTGTCTGTGGGCTATGGCGCAGACCTTATAGTTTAGGTGGTGGCATGGGCTGCCAGCCGCCGAGGGGACGGAGGGTGGGTGTGGACCCACTCATTGCACCCGTTACATTGCTCTTTGCATGTCGCTCATCACTGTTCGGCTTATGCATGGCCACCGGAACGGCCTCATTCAACCCGATGCTCTGGTCCAAGGAAGCCCTGTCAAAATGGGGGAGACCTTAGGGTATGCAATACAATTGTACACCGCTTGAGCGAGGTTCTGCAAAGAAATGGCCTTGATAACGGGCGTGTGGGCTCAGTAGTGCTGCGATAGACGAAACAGGCCTGTTTTCGAGAGCGGGGCCCGCCGACGGTGCGCGGTTCTGCGGGACGACTGGGAGACACGAGATTGTATTTCGTCTTGATCCATACTGGATACATGCATGAGGAACGTTACCTCCAGTGTAAAGTACAACCTGCTGCGCGGATGGCACAAGGGGTTGGTGTGGAGTACCAGGCCCCTTACTGTACAGGTAATAAGGCTGAAGATAGTGCCCCGTAGGAACTAGCTGCTCATCCCACCATACTGGCGCCTTCTTCGTCGATAGGGCGTAGACCAGCTTGGCTCGGCCGCTGGAGAGGGCATACAAGAGCATGGCGCAGATCCCGGATGTTGATTGGACACAATGAGCTAGCTGTGTTCAGCTAGCCAATTGAAGACCTTAGCGTCCCAAGTGGCTGCCTTGCAAGGTCTTTCCCTGCCAGCACATCCCGTTCCTGCCTTGATTGTCGTCAAGTCTGATTCTAGCTTAACAAGTGCCCGAATACTTCACCGTGACTCACCAGGCGGATGAGCTAGAAATGGTTGGTTGTGGACGAGTGCAGCACGAGTGCAGCAGAGAGCATCAGCATCGAACGGCTGTCTTTCATGTAGGCGCAGCGTTGCATGATAGAGATGTCGTTCCACGAGTCTGACCAACACCCAGTCACGCGTGGGCCTCGCCAAGGTCCACTGAGTCTCCGATGTGTATTCCAGGTCGAGCGCGTCACGTTGGCGCTTAATTGAACCCGACCTGATGGGGCTCAACATCACATGCACTTTGCCTACCGCTCCTCAGATATAAGATTTGGCCCGATTCTTCTAACGCTGGTGCGGGGTCATAACGTGCCATAGAAGTCCATCGTCTAGCTTATTACTACATCATGGAGAAACTACTCCGCGACTCAATTTCGGATCTCATCAGCGCAGTCAAAGATGTGAAATTCCACCCAAAATTCATACGCGACTTCCTGGTGGAATTACGATCGTTGGACCAAGTCACACACTATACAGCAACGCATCGGATCATATCACAAAACGAATGGACTGCTTGTATCACTTTATTCAGGGAGCTTGTCCACAGCCTCAAATCGCAATCCGCTGCAGATCCCCTAAATTTCCGAAAATGGGATTCGGTGCAATACAAAGGGTTTAACATCGGCTATTGCACGAGCCTCCTGTACGGGCTCACACTATCCCTTCACATTTCTGCCAGCAGTTCATTGTTAGTTCCCCTAATGATCGTGGATCCTATGAATACTAAATATATTGCCTCAAGACCAATACCTAACATCACGAAAGAATACTTGAGCAAGTTCGGGAACAACCTTCTCGCGTATGCCACGGACGACTCGGCGTATATGCGTGATCAGATACGACATCTGACGAGCTTGTCGACTCCAACACTGGTTGATGAGGAGGATGCAAACACGGACACGAGTATGGCATCAGTCAATGAAGCCAGCCGCGTCCCATGCTAACGGTGCTACAGACGACGAGCATCATGGGGTGCTGACTCCCAGTCTACCTGACACCGGCCCGTCCGCTCCAAAGGGCTCATTTCAACTTTCCAATACGGCGGTTGACCACGGCGAAACTCAGTTCAACGTCATTCTCGCCCCCAGCAACCAAGCGCCAAGCTCGTATAAACCGGCTGAGATTGGGGAAAGAGCAACACGAACGGACAACGTTTCCTATAAGCCGGTCCGATGTTGTGTCAGACTATCAGATTCAGTCATCTGGGACTGGGAAGGTTCTATCAAGCAGTTTGGCCTACAATTACAGAAGCTGGAGACAATCGTGAAGGAGCAGACGTGTGAAAGCCAATCCCTTCATAAGTTATCCAGGCAGATAATTGGTCCGATTGGGCTCGAAGTGCCTTGGCAACAGGAGAACTCCATTCAAATTACGTCCAAGTGTGGGGTGGCCGCCATGAACGCGAACCGGGAGGTGTCGAAGTATTTGCAGACAACGATGCGACAATCACATGGTCAGACCCCCCTGCCCCGATTGGAATACCATCCTGACCTGCTTCCAGAATCGTCTAATCTACTTTCAGACTCGCCCGATGTAATTCTAGTGCGGCGACAGCGGGAACAATTGCTGTCACTGTTAGAAGCGAAAAAAGCCGACGTGTAGCCTGACAGTAGCGAGGGTCTCGCTCATGGGATAATGATGCTTACTTCTACATCAAGCAGGGCGTGCTGGAAGGCGTGGCCCACCGATGGGTGCAGGACATTCGGGTTTATCTGAACCAACACCATGTCGTCTTAGTAGCGTGATAGTAGATCTTGTTTGCTTGTCACGGTCTGGTAGTTCGTCAATCGAGATCGAACGGTTACGGAACTGGCCTCCACCACTTTTCTTTCGCTGCCTGACCACCATAACACATTCTCCCAGAGATGGCTGGAAATCGGCCTCAACGAAGACTTGATGATCGCTCCAGACCTGCGGGATGAAATTCTTTCACTACCCGGAAAGAGCTTGATGGGATCTGGCGAATACGGCTATGAGAAGTTCGTTTCCGACCTGACGAGTCATTTTAACCGAAAGACATGGAGCTACTGTACCCGCGCGATGGGCGGGTACTTGCGCCATGCAACCATAGGAGGGCGGTGTTGAAGCACGATACCATGAATTATCCATGTATTTGTTGGTTGTATTATGGTTATTCCCAGTTAATTCTCCACCTAGTTCTAGCAAATGTGTAGCCTAAGGCTGGAATCCACGTGACATCAATTTCCCTATTTTTAGGAAATCCATCCATGCAATGCACATAACATTTATCCATCAGTTGTGCCCATTGCACCCAAATGACCCAAGAGGTTCGTGCCAATCTGGGCACATTCATGGTCATATTACCCACTTCGACAGGCGGGGCGCCTTATCAATGAGACCCTACGCGTGCCGTCGCACCCAGACAACCACAGTCCCTCAGGATTACGTCGTCCCTCCGAAGGGACTAGGCTAATGGGTGTTATGGAAATACTACTAGAATGCTTGCACGGGACTCCTGCGGGGTAACGAGGTCCTCCCCCAACGATGACATAATCAGCCATATGAGAGCCACAGTATTATCGCCGGGCCAACCAAGAAACACTCTAAGTGAACTTTTTGTGCCTGTCGTCGTATGGAACTAGTTTTCAACAATCACAATGCACTTCAAAGAAGCTCGCCCAAGGACGAACCGTATCTTCCACCTCCCCGCTCGAACTTCGCCCTGATCAGTGTAACTCCAGAGGCCTTGCTCAAGACCGGATGTAAACTCAGCTGCCCGTGCTCTACTTTTCCTATCTTGAATCTCTCGCCACCGACCCGGGTCCAAGTTGCTCTTAAGTGCCTTCTCAGATGAATTCACTACTTAAGGCTCAGTCGCTTACCCATCTGTCGCCTTTCAACTGGATATTCCTTTCGCAACGACTAATTCAAAATCACAATTTGTTTTGGACTTAACACAAGCAATGAAAGCCATACAGGAATCACACGGATCTTGGCTTACAATGATTTTAGCCTTCCATATCGGGTTTTGTTTCCTGCATTGCCGACTGAACAAGATTTCCGCTTGGCAATTCGTAGCTCCGGTGATAGGTAGGTGGTGCTCAACAAAGAATGCAACCAGCTGAGCCTCGGCGTGGCATGCGTTATAAGTCCCAATCGCCATTGTTCCATCTCGGGGGTTAGCCGGGAAAGGCGAACCAATCTTCCTGGCAAGATTTCGAGCCTGGACCATCCAGTATTTGCCATCAAGCCTGTAGCTTCCACTTTCAGGGCGAGGTTCTCTGTCTCCTGAGCCGGACCATCCGCTTACGGCATGAATTATATCGAAAGGCTTGTCTCGATCCAGGAAAGCGACTGTTTGGTACTTATTCTTGATTTCAACACCGTGAGTTGGAAGTACCAAAGAAGTTGTCAGCAGATCAAGACATCTGTAGATCCGGGCCTCGTGGTAGCTTTTCAGGCTCTTGATCAGCGAGTTTCCGCTGGACGACACGGCTCCGAGTAGTCCACGAATGATCTTCCTATCCCTCTTTTTCTGAGAAGGCTTCTCTACGTAGCTCATGTGGCGTTCTTCCCTCTCCTCATCGTTTCTGTCGCATTCTTCTGCTAGGTGAACAGCTTGTCTTCGCTCTTTATCCATGTTGGTGGGATTTGCTTTCGAATCCAAGAGAAGCCTCGTGATTTCAACATGGCCCCAAAGCGCAGCTTCCATCAGAGGCGTACGGCCGAGCATGTCTCGTGCGTTGACGTTGGCGTTTTCGTGTAGCAGCTCCAGTACCCTCTCTTTTTCCCCTTTAATAACAGCGAGAGAAAGTTCAGTGCTGTCTTTTGCACACTTGATTTCCATCTCGGGCACAGAGGTGAAACATGACGCATGCTCGCGTTTACTGCCCTGGCATTTGGTCTAGATTAGCGCATTCATCGAAAAATATGCACCATGATCAGAACGGAATATCCAAAAGAGCAAAACACACCTCTTCTAGACCAATGGCTGTAAGCTTCTGACTGATTTCATCGATCTCATTTTCCTCAACATAGTCGAATTTTGATGACATGCCAACCGTCTGGAAGCACTTGGAGTGCGAACAATCAGTCGGCCTTAACGGGAAAGGCCTGATTTCCCAATTATAATCACGAACTCTGTCATCGTCTTCGAACGGAAAGAGGAGTCTGTATGTTATTGGAGAAGATAAATGGTCACAATTCTCCAAACATGGAGCCACTGCTTGCTGAATGCTAGCATAGTTTGTTCCGGTATGACAAGTCTTCGACAGATTCTTGGTCGCGTTAATCAAGAAGAAGCTTATGGTGTGCCTATGTTGCTTCCAACAAAAGGGGCATTCAGCAATTGCCTCTTTCTCGTCCCACCGTATGACTCTGGCAACTGCAAGTGACATGGCTTCTTGACTTCTGAGACGAGTGTCTTTTTCGTATGATTACCAGTAGTGCATGAGTTCTTCCTAATTGATCTGAAGATTGTTGGCCAGAGAGACAAATGATTTCGACCCACTGGAGTAATTACTAGCGGAAATAGCTCGTTATAAATGATGGGCACCGCCAGCCTCATACGATGACATCGACGGCAGTATTCAGGCCATTTGATAGATAGTACATAACGCGGTAATAATACTCAAAACCATGTGATTCCTCGGTCTCCCTGTTCGGAGGGGAGTAAACTTTGGCATGGCAAGTTGCTCGAAAGAGACGTACATATGCTGCTTGGTCATTCTTACAAAACATGAAGATTTTCCGTCCAAAGTGCAGAGGCCAATTAGCTAGACCGGCGTTTTGCTTCTACTGTTGCTATATTGCTTTCAACCGTTTAGCCTTGGAGTAGTCAACGGCAGAACGGCAAAATAGGGTAAGAGATCTCATTTGAAGAGCAGAACGACCGCAAAATAGTCACCCGCGTCTTCCTTCCCTAGCTTTCTTGAGTCACGCAAGGTTCAGATAGTATGGAGTCACTCTGTCCATGTTGATCGCCTCGCTTGTTGTCTTGCCTGTGTGGCAACTATGCCGGGCTAGGGTTGTGTCGAAACAGTCACCCTGCCACGTTGGCTAGCGCGGGACCGTATGAAGCGGTCTGTCATCTCACGGCGCGGCGGTCGTATCGGTTCAGCGCCCAATATAAACTGAACTCCTATGGGCACCCGAATCCATTATTGTCCCGCCCTGGTAACTCACCAGCCAAGGTTCGCCTCCCTGCAAGACAGCTCTGGCAGCTACACGATGTATACATGGATGGGCACCTCCATGCGTCTGGGTAAATCTTGGCGTTGTAGCAGGGAAGCCAATGTCCCCGGGAATGCTATTTCCCACAGCGTGCTACACGCCCCTCCATTCTGGGATGTCGGACGTCTCAACGTGTACAGGTAGTTCCAGGTACCTAGGTTCCGTTGCATCCAGTCCTATGTCCTATGCACGCAGCCGCTCAGTGATGGACTCGGACAGACCTTCGTAAGTCTGCAGGGTTGGAACCGAACCCATGTCCCCAATGCTTTCCTTGCGTTTGTTTGCTATCTGGGAAGTACGGGGTGGCAGGGGTAAGTTATTGCCCCCTGCTATGTCACATATCCACACACCCCATGACTGCCTTAGCGCTAGGAGACACGCTGTTATCTTGCACACATTGGGCTTAGAGTGCAGGCAATGGTTCTACTTGGGATGACGAGCGGATGGCCTCTCCTCACAGTGTATGAAATAAGGCAACCCGCCTGCATGATTTGCCATGCAAAACACAACACAATACATCTCCATCATGGACCGACTCGAGCATTATCCAGAGATCGAAGATGAAGTCCACTCTCGTTCGGGAGCATACATCAGATTCTCTGCCGAGGTCACCAATATATTAGGCAACGACATCAAAATCCCATGAGCCAAATTTGAAGAAAGATGACAGCCCGAAGATTCATCAACAGGAACAATCCAAAACGCATATGTCCAAGAAACAGTAGAATCATCTGTCGCACCAATTCGCAAATATTTTCGTGTTTACTTGTCATGATCTCCGTTTTATCTCGTTACAACGAGAGCATCTCGCACCAACACCTTACTTAGCCTCAAAATAGTCTAAAACCTTACCGTACAAGCCTATCTTCCCCTGAGAGAACAGGTGAACAACGGCAGCCAAATATCGGGAATCTCTATCTGCGAGGATCTGAGAAAGATTGTTGTCCACGCCTGCATCCCGCTCAGCATCCCGCACAAGGTTAGCGTAAGATTCCTCATCCGCCCATTTCCCGGCTTCATCTTTGTCCAGCGGCCAGCCTGTCTTGTCATATTGATCAGGCCTGTTCATCAGATGAGGTACCGGGTTCAAAAACAAAGGAAGATCAGCAAGTTCCCAAGGTACCGTATGTGAATCCTGCCAGTCGACCACACCTATCACGTTATAGGCTTTTGTGACGATCACATTGCTGTGGAAGAGATCAGGGTGTCGGATTGGGAAGGGGCCTGCGCGCGTAAACTGCTTGCCGGACATGGCCAACCCGGCAATCCGGGATGGGAATTGTCTGATTCCCTCAATGATTTGCTCGGCAAACTGGGTAGGAACATTTTCTCGGATGAAGGCTTCGTCGTAGGGAAATCTGGCCTTCCTAGCCCAAGCACAGATGAAGGATTCCGCTGTGTCAAATGGACCCCCGAGGCCTGGAATCGGACCAACGTTGAAGCTGCCGTCATTGTTGCGAATGACGGTACCAATTTTCGGGAGGCGGGCGGACGCGATTTGAACCTGTGTATAACCGATTTAGCTTCGGTCTTGGCATAGTTACGGCCACATTTTAGTTAGGAGGCATTGGCCTTCAGGTCTCCAGCGTAAACGTGAAAGTCAAACGTCTGGGAACTTACCTGAGCAGCCGCCATGGTACGATAGAATGCTGGACGGTTCTGGGGTGGTACAAGGCCCCAGTCGGTTCTTACATAGTCGTGAGCTTGATCGGCGGCGTTGTTGCCAGGCAGATACTCAAGCAGAACGAAAGCAGACCCCGTCAAGTCTGCGTCGAGGGCAAATGCGAAGACCTGAGGCACCGGGGCCTTTGTCCGTGATCTGAGTAAGAACATGGTGTCGAGTTCGATGCGCAGTCTTTCAGAGGTCTCTTGAGTTGGTTCGTGGAGCTGAACGCGGGCGACCCAGCGGATCCCGTCTTGAAAGTGAATCAGACGCGCAAGAAAGCTGCCGCCAACAGTATAACATTCAAGCGGCTCGCATGGGACTCCGTCCTTGCTGTGAGAGGCAATTTTGCATAGAGCTCCCCAGTCAGTTCGCTGCAAGCACACATTGCCCCGAGTATCATGATTCCAGTTCAGTTCGGGCGGTAGGTCGTTATGTTCGGGAGTCATGCTAACATATGCAGAAGTATAAATGTTTCCGAGGTTGGTGTCGCCAAGAATTCAAGTCTTGATTAAAGGGCAATGAAGGTAAGTAAAAGCGCATGCGTAAGACAACGAGCGCACTCATTTATACGTAACCATAAGCACCGGATGAAGAGGTAGTGTATTGGATAGATCAATAAGAAAGAGTAGAGTACGGATATGAACGTAATCGTTTATATACATACTGGATGAAAGACGGTGGCCAGAGCTGGTTATGTTAGATTGACGCCTGTGTCCGAATAAAAGGCAGCTGAAACTTGCTTGTCCGCATAATATGCCAGAACCGGTGAGAGTGGGTCGATACAAGGCAGAACCCCGCTTCGATTGGGATGGGAAGAATCCCTCAATCAAGCACAACAATCACTCTTTAATCAATGAACCCTAGGTGTATTACATCGAACCGACATCGATTATTTATTAGATTCAACTATAATCGTGTAAGGCGATTTCGGTAATGCGATTATATTGTACTTGCTTACCTACTGAGGCTATGCTCACCGCTTTTCATATGATCGTAATGTGCACTAATGAATAGCATTGTTCTCCACCTGTCCGTGAGCTGGCGGCGGCGGATTTGTATAGTATAGAACAGGGGATAATTATGCAGGCGCAGCATTACTGAAGCCTTTTCTTCGTGGTGCAGTCAAGCGCCCTGACCTGCTCGTAACAAAACCCCGTTACGTTTCACTCATTTCAACGGCAGCGTATGGATAGAAAACCAAATGAGGTATGAAAAGAATATCATATTTTATCTAGATGGGAAGTGTTGAATCAATCCCAATAACAAACCAAGTGTTTAGTTGACAAAAAAGACATCAATAATACGCATCGGTAATCAACCAATACCACATAGAAAGTAAAATTCTTCTTTCCGCGACATCTTCCCTTCTTCTGTTCAGAATCTCAACTTAATCGGGAAACGTTAGAGGATTGCAGCCGAAGTAGAGTATCTAGGACTTGGGAATCGGATCGTTTTGCTAGCTTGATAACGTCCATAGCACAACAATTGTATCTCAAATCTGGAAAGTGGTGTACTGTTGTGTAGACTCGGAATCGGTAGCGTCGCTACTTGGGCGCTCCCAACCACACTTCGAACATTTTTCTCCCATCTTGATCCCCGTTCCGTTGCAGGAAAAAGCACGGCAGTTGGCGGTCATGCTCGTGGATACGGAGTTGGCGCCTTTGTCAAGGAGCACCTGCACGATCTCGGGGTGGCTTCTCAAACAGGCCGACTGAAGAGCATCACCATAGAATTCATCGTATGCATTAATATCTGCACCTTCGTCGACCAGAATCTCCGCAACCTCCTTGTGTCCTTGCCAGTATGCTGCGAGAAGAGCATTGTGAAACTGGCCATGAGCGTTGACGTCTGCGCCCTTGTCAATCAGCAGTCGGACGATGTTCTTATGGCCTCCTAATGGTGTGGCCTGAACGGCAGTACCGAATGACTTTCCCTCGGCGTGGATGTTCGCATGTCTCTCGAGTAGAAGGCGTACAATGCTTTCATGTCCTGTGAGTGATGCGCCTTGTAGGGCGTTTCCATAAAACCCGCTGTCTGCGTTGATATCGGCACCATTGTCGAGCAGTATTTGGCCTATGCCTTCGTGGCCTTCTGTGCATGCAGCTTGGAGGGTGGTGCCATAGAAACCGACGACCGCCTTAGAAGCCCAGCGAGGGGCAGGACCCAGCGCGGGTTTATTTCAGTAGTACTTAAGGCAGGTTTGGCGGGTACTTGTCAAGATACACCACGCGTCCATTTCCGGTTCCCGATGCATAGACAATCGATCCAGGCTATCTCTCTACTGACCTATTCTCTTGCGTTCGGCAATGCTCGGTGTGCAAGAATGGTACTATACTGTACTGTATCAATGTCATTGTGATGCTCGCGTGATTAGCGACTGTGAAAGTCCGCAGCCGAGTAACGATGGTTTGGTCCAACAGATCGTGTAGGCTGTCAGCGTACGTGTAAAGAGAATCCGATGAAGGGAGAAGGGACGAGGTCAGGCCTGCCATTGTGCAATCTAGAAGGTCCTTGTGCTTCTCCTCTCCTGTCTTTCTAGTCGCGTTGAAGTTTCAGGTTGGGCCTCGGTCATTGATATTGGGCCAGGTGTGGCTTACCTTCCACGGGACCGAGGCTGTGCGCCATGCAATAGTATGTGTATGGAAGGATCAGCAACTCAGCTTGTCCGCGAACCTGTTGTCGATGAGACGCCGGCCATGGGATGGGGCATACATGATTTGAATTCGAGCGGTATTTGTGGCTGGTGATTTGGGTCGTTCGTCCAAGTTTATCCAGATCCAAATTCTTATCCAAGTTTCCGATCACGCCCTTACCTAACTTTCCGGTAGAGTTTTACCAAGTCTCAACAAATGGAACCTCGAAGGTAGGTGTCAGACTACTACAGTACCTAAGCAGAGGAGGGATGGCAAGACATAAACCATTGACTAGGGCTTTTATTTTCATTACTAACCTATCGATATGACAATGATACCCGTTCACCACCAACATCTTAGAGATTGATGGTCTTACACTCCTCAGTAAAGTGACCCGTATCTCTGCACGAGAGGCACCATGCCTCTTGCCTCGAATGTGCGAATGGACAGCTTTCGCCTTTACGGCACCAATCCTTTGTGCAGCTTTTTGTTTTCCATCTACTGAAGTCCAATTTTGGATTCTCCCGAAAGCGAGACAGTTCCTTATCTGTATGCATGTAACCACATTCGCCTTTGGCCACACAGTGTTGGCCTCTTGGACACCGCTGCGACCGGCGCATGACAACCGCGTGAGCTCTTCCCGGGTGAGATCGAGGTTGTACCCGTTGCCAACCTCCATCGTCGTCGGGGTCGTTGCCGCGATTTTTCGTTTCCTGGACTTCTGTGTATCTGCTGTCGGATTTGGGAGAATCGCCGAGCTCAGTGTTGGATTCGTGAAGGCACTGGGTCTTTTCCATTGTATTATTGCAGGGCAAGGATCGACTCTCCTCATTTTCCAGTGGTGCAAACATGTTGCTCGTCTCAACCATAATTGGATAATCCTTGTTGGAGCGACTTGTATAGTTGGGCCATGAGATAATTGAGATTTCTGTATCGAACAGCTCTTGTGCCTGGTGCATAATTGCATCGATGTTTTTGACTCTCGGGAACTCCACGAAGATCTCCGTTTCCGTCTTGGATCGTGTAGTGTAGAATAAGCGACCCAACTGAAGAAGCCTCTTAGCCACAGAAGAGTCGTCCCAGGTTTCTCCGATCGAGTTATCCGGCTCACAAAGCACAATTGTCTGGGCCGGGTTGACCCTGGTGTTGCGTGTAGAACGGTAGTTGGTGAAGGAAACCTCGCTGAAAATGTTGTCCAGAAAATTGACTGACAGTAGAGCATTGCCATTTCTTTCTTTCAAGTACTCCTTTGCCATCCCAGACTTCCACCCCCAAAGTTCCACTCTGATGCCACATTCCAACACCTTCCTGACGGCAGGGAGCATGTCGCGATCTCCTGTGATGACGATGAACACCGTTCTATCTTTCCGCTGCTTAGCGTTCAAATCATATTTCGAACTTATTTTGAGCTCAACAGCTTCCTCACTCAAGTCCACCGCCATGGAGTTATCTAATAATGTCCGGCGACGCACCCAGAACCTGATCGCCTGTCTATTGAGCCGTTACTGGGCTGACTTTATGTCTGCTTCTGCTTCAGCAACCGCTGTGGCCACCGTGCTGAAGGTTCCAATGATGGCTTGGGCTCCAATCCTCTGTAACTACCCTGTTGATGGCCCTCATATGGGCTGCCCCACACCAGCCTCACTTCTCCCTCTAGCGAAAGAAGGCCCTCTGCCCCTTCTCGCCAGGGTTGTGAAATTCCAAGCTGGTTGGGATGGCTGTATATGTTCTTTTGGTCGCCGTCGGGAATGGGGTTTTTCAAGATGGACACAGGCGCTTTGTCCAGCTAAGCATCTTCTACAGTTTTTCGTAGACTCGCAAGCAAGACTACAGCTACTAACTGAACAAAGTTTGAACTTCTTCCGGTCAGAGAAGCTGTTGTACCAAGCTACTGGAGATGTGGAGAAATCCCTCCCTCCTCTGAAGCGGACGCAGCAAACTATCTTCACGAAGCAGTCTATATGGAGGACGTTGTGATCGCATCGATCCCACTATGGCATCTTACACAGAATGGTCATTACAGCGGAAAGTGTTGGCTCACCACGTTCCCAAAGAATCTTGGCAGTCAGCTTGTCCGCGAACCTGGTGTTGATGAGACGCCGGCCACGGGATGGGGCATACGAATCAACGTAAAAGTCTGCGTGGCAACAACTTCGGGTTTCTCTTCTGCTTTCGGGTTGAGTGTATATCTAGGAGCAACCGCTGGGGCTTACATTTCATGCCAGTAAAGTTCTGCAACACCGAACTGTAATCATGATGTGGCCTCCTGTTTCGAGCCAAGTGCGACATGATTTGAGTTCGAGCGGTATTTGTGGCTGGTGATTTGGGTCGTTCGTCCAAGTTTATCCAGATCCAAATTCTTATCCAAGTTTCCGATCACGCCCTTACTCAACTTTCCGGTAGAGTTTTACCAAGTCTCAACAAACAGAACCTCGAAGGTAGAGCTATTGAGAATCTAACATTAACAATGGTTGGGAAAGTCAAAATCTAAAAACCTTAAAGTATAACAATGCTTCTTATCTATGTAGGTGATTTCTGGAGGCAACCCCTCCTTATCACTAGAAGGCTGTGATGACTATCTCATGATCTAGAGACCGGCGAAGTTATTCGTGGTTGTTCGTTGGGATGCACATCCCCGTTAGAAGGTGGCTTTTTGACAGCAGTAACATCGAGATATTCGACTTTCTAGCTAGAGACCCGCTGTAGGCTTCGTACTGTCAATACGGCCAATTTGGCTTCGATTTGAAAGGACGTGGCGATCTTGCAGGCAGGCACAGTGCAAGCGCCAATGGTCACTTCTACAAGACTGGGATCTTGGTCAACATTTTTATAATAACTTCTCAAGGGAACAAGTATGCACTAACCCCAGGGATACCCGTCTTACGGGGATGTCACATCTCATGAAACCTCTTGCTGCCTAGGTTCACTGGTGACCGCAGCTACTTCAGCATAGAAGCCATTGTAGCTTGGGCAAAATGTAAGAGATACCCATCCAGTGTAACAATACGTCAATTAACTTACTTGGAACTTGAGTTTATGCTGTGGCAATAACAAGCCAAAACTGTTCACTATTAAAGAGCCAATAGCTCCCCAAGCAGACCATTGTCCATACCGAACCCCCAGATAATGTGATTTCTTTCTTCTCTTCTCGCCAACGAATTTTTTCTCATAAAGACATCACGGTGTTATGACTTTGACCATGGTAACTGGAGGGACCGGCTTGGGAAACCAGGCCATATTGGCTAAGGTCGACAAGCTAAGAGAGTTGAACATCGGTGCGACGATTCCATTGCCCCAGGTAATCAACCTTGCATATTCACTTTCAGATAGCTTATGTTGTGATAGCTTGTCGTCGTTGGAGATCAGTCATCTGGGAAAAGTTCTGTACTGGAGAGCCTAACAGGATTCTCTTTCCCTCGCGCCCCTGGTCTCTGCACTCGCTACGCGACTCAGATTACATGTTGTCGCGAGCCGGAAACGTCTATCCGTGTCTCGATCATTCCTCGCCCCGGCGCAGATGAGATACTCAAGGATAAACTACTTGAATTCAAGCGCTCCTTATCGAGTGTTGATGGTGATGACTTCGTCCAGGTCTTCAAAGACGTTCGTGATAGCCTCATTGATTTGTTTTGCCCACACTAATAGCGTTTCAGGCCAACATTGCTATGGGCATCCGAATGGATGCAGCTCACAAAGATGTTGGACTTGCGGCGTTCAGTGAAGACATCCTCAAAATCGAGATCAGCGGACCTGACGTTCGTTCTTCACCGCTTCCTAGTTCCTTTTCTTTGACTGACCTTTTTGAACAGCAAGAACATCTAACGGTCATTGACGTCCCGGGGATTTTCCGTGTACCCACGCCAGGTAAGCTACATCTAATCCACTGGAACTAGGCATCCGCTGATTGACGGGCGTGCAGGACTCACCACAGAAAGCGATATCGTTCTTGTCGAGAATATGGTGAGGTCGTACATGGCTAACCGCCGCACTATGTCAGTCCCCACGTTGAATTTAAAAAAGCGATCAGCTGACTTGCGGTAGCATACTTGCAGTAGTATCATGCAGCGTCGACATTGCCACTCAGGAGATTCTTAAACTTGCCGAGATCGCTGATCCTGAGGGTGTGCGAACGATGGGTGTACTAACGAAGCCGGATCTCGTTACAGAAATGGCCACCCAAGGTGCGATCGTTGATCTTGTTCTGGGAAAGCGCAGTACCCTCAAACTTGGATACCATGTCGTCAAAAACCGTAGCGCAGATGACAATACCTCGACACTGTCCCAGCGTGCCGCTGCCGAAAAGGCGTTTTTCATGGCACCTGCTTGGTCACCCGTCAAGGATCGCTGCGGCACGTCGACCCTCAAGCTCAGGCTCCAGGAGTTGCTGTTCCACATTTCCAAGCAAGAGATTCCCCACGTTAAGTCGGATGTCGAGCAGCGTCTGCGTCAATTTAGGGCTGATCTAGAAGCCATGGGGCCATCCCGAGCCGATTCGAATTCCCAGAGAATGTATCTGGGTAAGCTAGCCTCTAGATTCTCAGCCGTCACTCAGGCTGCGTTAAACGGTTATTATGCCGGCGACAAGATTTTTGGAAGGCGGCCGGACTTGAAACTAATCACTAAGATCATGAAGCTGAATGAGGTCTTCTCGAACGTTTTCTGGAAACGCGGCCACAAGCAACACTTCGGACCTACCTGGGACGATGAGGGGGAGGACTCATTTGGACGCACCATCGACCAGCTTCCCTTCGAAATCCACCTCGATAGACACTCCGAATTGGAAGGTATAATCCGTACGGATGACTATCGATGCCCCAAGCCCTTGAAGGGTCCTATGATGAGCCACATCGAGGAGGTGTTTGAGTTAAGCCGTGGACCCGAACTTGGAACAGTAAGTGCTGCTGGCTGCGGATTGCATCGCAACTCATTCATAACATCATTCTAGTTTGGTGGAACGATCCTTGCCACAGTCTTCGAAGAGCAGTCGGAGAAATGGGAGCACCTTACGTTGTCTCATGTGAGCAACGTAATCGTGCTGGTCCACGAGTACATTTTTCAGCTTCTTACTGAGTTGTGCCCAGAGAAGCAGGTTAGAGATAACCTATGGAACACTATTTTACTAGACAGGCTGGTGAACTCGTACCAACGGGCGATGAGCCACTCTCGCTTCCTTCTAGATATCGAGCGTGGAGGTACGCCGAACACTTTCAACCATTACTTCAACGCCAACCTTCAAAAGAAGCGATGCGAGCGTATGACCAAAACGTTCAGTGCTATGGCAGTTGCCTCACCTTGGGGGGATGACAAGGAACAATACGTGCCTATGAGTAAAATAGGCCAGCATGCTGTCGATAAGGATAACGGGCAGCAGGTGTGTGAGGATATACTTGATACTCTAATGAGCTACTACAAGGTATCTCGCAAGCGCTTTGTCGACGTCGTTTGCCAGCAAGTCATTTTCCACCTCCTGCTTGAGGGTGGCGGCAGCCCGCTGAAAGTTTTTGACCCGGAGCTGATCATGGATCTCGACCACGAGAAGCTTGAGCAGATCGCGGGGGAAGACGCGGAGTCAAAACACCAGCGGCAGGCCTTGGAAAGAGAGATAGCAAGCTTCCAGGAGGCCTTGAAGGTCTTGCGATCTTAAATCGAGACATATTCAAACACACTGCTGTAAGCGAGTTTGGTAACAATGAAGCCGTATGTCATCGCGACCGTTATCACCTTGGTGCTCTCCCAAGCCGCTGCCAACGAAAGTCCTCCACACGAATGTGTATGTCGTCTTACTCACTCCCATCCCGCCGAAAAAGACTAACTCCGGCAGTACTCTTTTCACGCCGGCACACACGGATTCGCCTGCGACAGCGTTTTTAACTCCGAAGTCGCCCTTGCCAACGGTACCATCGTCTACGCAAAGAACCGCGAGGATGCGGATCTCTGGAGGGTTATGAAAGAGAGGCCTGGAGACTTTGGGTTTGTCACCAAGATCGACATCGGTGAGTGATGGACTAGTCCGAACCGCGGCATACGCAAAGACAGAAGGCCTGACTACTTCACAGCTATCATTTCGTCTAACAAAATCTAGGGCGGTATCACGACCTATGCCTTGGACAAAATAGACGAGGTGGTGCCGACCCCGCTCGGGCTCAAGTACGTCTTGCCCTAAAGATGAATGTGGAATCGACGTAGCCGATGGCGGTACAGCACCAACTGGGTGACCGGTACAACTTGTCATGACGTACACGTCATGGATTCCATCATCCAAGTGGCCAAGAAGTGCGCCGACATAATGTAGTTAGCCATACCATCTTCCAGCTTCGACCTGCTCATACAGATCCAGCCGGTGACACGGTCGATGGTTGCCCCTGGCGTAGAACGAGGCATCAACGTACTTGAACTGGAGAGGACCGTCGTGGAGGGTCTCATCCTCCTGTGGCTCTTTGCGACGACTTTCGACACTGCGGAGAACCAAGAAGTGATCTTGCCTCTGTTATTTGAACTAAGACGGAATATCAACCAATACGCTGACAGTGACGGTATGCGGAAGAACTGAGAGTTCTTGAACTACAGGGGGCTAATAAAAAACCCGATCCTGCACTACGGGCAGGAGAATGTTGAGTTTATGGGAAACGTCTCACAGAAGTACGATCCTACGGGGTTTTTTCGCGGTATTGGGGGACCGACTAGCACAAGCGGGATAGGCGGGGCATGAGCTACGTCAAATCGTGTTCGAGAACTGCATTACCTCTCTTTTGAAGACGTTCCGGGACTCCGTCCCTGAGTCCCAGGAGTAAGTCGCTCATAGACTAGAACATAGAGACCTATTTGGTCCACCCTTTGGTTAAGACATCGCAATTCTATCACTTTCGGCACTGCTGTTATGGCCCTGGAGGCCTTAAACATAGCGCATCGCTTATTTGAGATCTGCTGTGTGCTTCATGGCGAAGAAAGGAAGCCACATCATCATTCTCATGTATCGCTGCTGGCACCATCCTTTCGTGTTTCTGTGTATTATTCTCGACGCGCAGTCCTGCTGCTGCGATGCGCCGATGGGCAGAGCTCTGCCACCCTAAACAACACAGGGAGGCTCTAGGAAAACGGAAGTGACCAATTGCATGGCCAAAGCGTTGGTATATTGACGTTAGGCAGGTGAACGACACATATAGCGGCTTTCAAATACGTTGCTAGACAGTGTTGGAGCCAGTCAAGTAGTTCGGTGCCTCACGTTGCTTCAACAGGTGGTCGCACAGCCTGGTCCAGTCGAGTAACCGTCTATCAATCCACCCTCTCGGCATGGTTCTGGTATGATGAGAAGAATCTGAACAATACGAAGGAGGACGCCGCGGAGGTGACATTACATGGAGCTGTCAGCTGTCTTGTCTTCGGCTGCAGGTGAGAAAGCGTACCTTCCAGACGTTCTTGCCAGGTTCCGCCCTGAGAGTGAGAAGTGCCATCATCCGCAAGCGCAAACAGAGCGTAACTCTCTACGTAAGGTAGTGTCAAGGTGTCCCCTGGTTGCTCGCTACCAATCGCGGGATAGCCGGTGCCTTGGATATGGATGGGTTCCACAGGTATCGTTGTGGGATGTCGGTCGGATAAAGTGGGCAGCAGGCTATCGTCATGGCCAAGCTTAATCGACGCGCACAAGACAGTGCACCAAACCGAATGAATTGAGCGGGCCGTCAAATAACGGCCTTTATTTCGGATACCGAGGACACAGACCGGGGCGCGGAAGGGTGGCTGGTCGTTCGCCACGATTGGCCTGGCTTCTGCGAGGGGTGCCCCCAAAACGGGAAGCGCTGGATCAGAGTACTTGGTACACGTACTTGAGCCCTGCCGATCTGCGCACGCTAAAGAACGCAGATACTTGCGCTGGCGGTGTCGGGAGGGGCTCAGGGCTTCAGGGTGTGCAAGCGCGCGCAGACAGCATGTGTCGCCCCCTGCTCTGTCTGGACCCGCTCAGCCCGCGATTCCATGCTCTTACCCGATAATGACTTGAACTAATGGCGTCGCACCGGGGCGTCTCTGAATGGGCTCGGAATCCCGTTCGTGATGTGTGACCGTAGGGAGACCCCCGAGAAACTTGCCTGTTCTCCATTTGGTATGGAAGACAGGTGCTTGAGCCGTGCAGGGGCCGGGGAGAAGGCTAGTCCGTTGGACATGGCCTGTGCGGCGAGTTACCTGCAAGGGCGGTCGACGTACAGGTACGATGTACCACTGTCCAGGGACGGAGTACCAGTGGCGGGCCAGGAAGTTCACCAGCGCTCCACAGACACAACCGAAGTCATTGGTTCCATGCAGAACAGGGGTCAGGTCTCAATCTCAGCCAATCAGACGCTTTTCCACCAACGACACTTGCCCTGCAGATTGCCATCCATACTCTTCTGGCAGCCAAGGCATTTGGCGATTGAAAGACTATGAGAGCTAAGTGAGGAAAGACCCCTGATCAGCGTCTCCTGTTGCTCTCTCTTCTGATGCAGGCTTTGGCAGGGATCTGGTCGGTCACTACACCTACCGGGATAATGAAGGTTGCATAGCTGGCCGCATCGATACCTTGAGATAGGTTAGTGTTGTTCAAAGCTAATAGTGGATGTCATCAGCCGAGCTCGAGACAGTCACGAATTACCACAAGTCACCGGATTCTCGGACAGCTGAACAAAGAAGCCATATTATTTAACGCAGTAATGCACACCATACTAATCGGTTGCGGCTTTTGCGGGAAACTGTATTCCATTGCTCCAACTCAGCTTTCAGGTACAATCCCGACATCACCTGGGACACCAGCCAAGAAGTCCGAGTCGCAGCCAATATGCTTGAGGGTAATTTAACCTCCTGTCGCAGGAGGTCCTGCACAGCCTCTGTGGCTGGGGCAACAGTGGCTGGTGGCCGCAGTGCTCATACCAACGCTATTACTAAGCGCTCTTCTCTGTATTTATCTAGAGACCGGCTACCACGGTTACTCTTAGCCTGAGTTAAGCACTTCTCACTATAAAGGGTCAACCCTACGCTCCTTGCCTGCAATACCTCCCAAAATCCATATTCAGATACGTCTTCCAAGGCTGGAAAGTTGGCCAAGGAGTCAATTTTACGCAGATCGTCTGAAGGAGTGTCTTTACACACAGTAATGTGCAGCCGTTTGGGTCGTGATACTTGGGACTGGACAGATCTCAGAAGGTCTGTTGGGATAGAGCGTGGAAGCTTAGCGAATGTTGACGAGCGGAAATCGAATTTATATCTGAGGGAACGAAGCTCAGGGATTAGAGCAAGGAAATCGATTTCATTATCTCCCAGACAAGTGTCGTCAAGTCAGGGCTCTTTGAGGCCTAGATCTAGGGCTTCAGTCTATGAGTCGATTTGGTCATTGCCAGACCAAGAACAGATATCATGCGAGATAGACGCAAGAACCTATCGGTGGGTGTTTGTCGGTAAATACTTGACTAATGTCCCACAATCCCAAACTGCCGTTGCTATTGGCCACAGCACGTCTTGCGCCTTCCACGTCTAGCCTTAACAATGGTAGACGTTGTGTGTATTCATTCCCATGAAAGTGAGCACCAAGGTGGCACCCATTTCGCTAGGCGAATAAATCCTCACTCCTCCAGTCTGGTCGGTAGTGGCCCAATGACCAGCATGAAGGACTAGTGCTTTTCCTCCAATGATAACCTTGGAAGGTAAGAGAAAATCGCAAGCAGGCTGATGGTTGCATTTTGAAAGATACGAACCGATGTACTTAGTGGTTGATAAAGATACCTGATCACGTGTTGAGTATTGATGATGGTGGAAATAGAGGAAGATGGAGGCAGTAGCCATACGTACTCCTTTTCCATGCGGCCAGTACTGTGCCATCAACATCTCTATATCAACAAAGTGACGCTCAAGATCGAGAAGGTACAGCAGCTTTTCTAAGCGACATAGGGCTCTGGGAAAAGATGAGTATGATGCTTTATAGAACAGCTGATCAACCTACATTGTTAAGTGCTCGGGTCTTGAGCAAAGTGCTTGCAGGCCATCTGGCCAGTGTAAATTTGTACCCTGTTCCAAGAGCTCTGCCAATGTCCTGTATGCCATCCTTGCCATCAATATGTCGGCATTCTGTCTGGTCCAGTCGATATACTCATGTTCAGGCAGGCTGTTTGTCATCTCAAGCCGACGGGTCCGCACTGAACGTTGCAGGACATTAAGATGGGAATCTGAAAAGATTGTTGCCAAGATAGCTAGGACATTGCTGCTTGCCGACATGGTTGGTCCGGGGAAGTGTAAAGATGTGATGCTGCTTGAACAAGGTGTATGTATTTTCAACGAGAGTTTGAAGAAAAGCTTTGGAAAGGGGCTGAGGTGTTATTTACATGCTAGTAATAGGTGAAAACCCCGCTTGGTCCTCCAAGAATACGAGTAAATAAAGATAATCGGGGAAAAGTTTACCCTGCAGGGTGTGTTGGTACTATAGGTGGTCCGATTAAGGATGAAAGGGGGTGGGCGTTGGACAGACCGACAAGGAAAGATCGACATCGCATTATAACAAAGTCAGCAATCTCATTCGTTGTGGCTCATGTCAGACAACCCTGACGATGTCTCTATCAATTGTGACTAGGGTGCTCGACCACATTAGGCAAGGGTCCGGGTGGTGCCATACCACTGCTATCATAGGACCGCTGTTTACCCCTATCTTCTCAGTAGCTTGATCCTTATCTTGTTCGGGAATGAAAACGAACACAGTCGATGGCTATATAAAACAGCTTAAGTTCACGCTTTTGTTATCGTCGTGGCATTACATTGTTGCTCTCAATACTAGCTCAAAATTTTGCTCACTCGCATTCTCAAAATGGTTGGTAAGAACGAAAACAGTGGAGAGATACACGACAAGAGAGGAGCTTATGACAATACTGGTGTCCAAAAACCGCCCTCACGTCCCAAGCCACAATGATCAATTGTAAGGAACATCGTGTAACTTAATCCTAGATAAGACTATCTAACTATCTACAGGCGTGACGAGACCAGGCGACGCAGTCAGAGCTTGAATTGGGACGGAGAGATTCGATTGAAAACGGCAGCTCTTCTTTAGCTTGTTTGTTGTAGGGCAGGTGTCACTCACTGAACGTTCTTTGTACAACACAGTAGTATTTCCATTCTTCCACATGCTATGTATCGTTCAGGAACTTCTATATGGCTTTTCGGCAGAATGACGTGGGTGAGTCGTTCGAAAGTTTCTCTGATACTCAAAGATAGATGTAGGGCATGTCCGCGAATGCAAGCATATCATCGGAAACTGTAGAACGCAATTAAACCGCCTGCCTTGTAGATTTAATACTTGTGAACAGTAGATCACTTGGATACAGTAGAAATACCGATATCAACTAGAATGTGATCTGTACTAGCACTAGAGCCTCAAATGAAAGCGGGCTGCTAGGGACCATGGGGGCCGAATAGAACGTAAGGCAGCCCGGATTTAGCATGTTGGACACCTCACTTGTTCACAACTCTGTTGATTCAACATGTACCATGACCAACCTTGGGTTTTGACTGTCTGACCACTGGTACTCGGTTTCAAAAGTTGGTGAACACGGATACTGCCAATACCGACCCACGAACTCTTTCGTTAGGCTCATTTAGTATCCAAGGTGATCAGTAGATGGAAATTACTGCAACTCAGCCTACTTTCCCTACCTGCCAACCACGCCCGTGACTTCAGGTCTCAAACCCCCAGTCTTTTTCTCCATGCCCTGGAGAGCCTCATGATTCATGAGCTCGCCAGGGAAAGATAATATTTCCTGTTCTGGTTTAGAACGCTCCCTTCTAAGCCAGTCGGTAAGTCTGACCAAGAGACGAGGCCCATGGTGTCATGTAACAGCGACTCTAGCAAGCAAATACACCACGATAGAACGGACACGACATTCAGGCGTTTCCATCGAGGAAATAATGTAGCTGCGGACCCATTGGTCAGTCAGAGTAGAACTGATATGCATTGAACGAATCCATGTAAGTAAGTAGCGTAAGCAGATGTCACAAATCAAATTGCACTAGGTTCTACTAATTCCTTTCTGGATAAATCATCTTCGCGCGGGATGTCCTCCGCTCAGATCAAGCCTGGCATTTGACGCGCAGAGGCCAGCATTGATTGGCCAGTTGTTGACGCCACCCCCTCTATGTGGCTGCGCTGCGCCACCCCCACCATATTTTGACAACGACAGGCACTCTTGGCGAGTTGAAGTCGAAGGGAACGAAGCTTAGGGATTCAAGCGAGGAACTCGATTTCACTATCACTCACACCTACTTAAAGAGACTGTCGGAATGCCACGCATCCACGGAGACTGGAAGAGCCGATCCGAGATCTCATGTTATCACATGTGACCTACCTCGGCGGCTCACACCCATATCCACAGCCTTTCAACCACCCGTACGAGTATCCTGTGATACCAACGATACCTCCTCTAAGGCTTGACGCTCGAAAGTATTTAGCTTATAGCTTAAGGAGCATTAGTTAATAGTAGAACTATAAGTTTCAGTACATTCGTATAAATCCTCAACCAACTATTATAACCATTAGAAAACCCAAGTGAAGGTGCTATTGGACCGCGCAGTCTTGTACTGCTCACTACAATGGATTAGGATGGATTGATATGGGCCAATGAACTATTTATATTATGATGGGGTTTACTTTTGTAGTGGTGCTTCGTATGGTAATTATGCTATTAGACCCAGGTGTTGCGTGCTATTATACCATGGTGCTGGAATGGAATAACAAGTTGATATGCCATCTTATAGAATTCCTCTGGGTCAATCTTTGCTTCCCATTCCAGATCCTCCAGCAGCTTGGCTTCAGCTCTGTTGATGTCCTGGCAGGTGTACGATGAAAAGCCTTGAGCGGACAGCACGTCAACCCAAAATCGAGTGCGGTAGCAGCTATCATTAATGTACTTCCAGGCAAGGAGTAGAGAGGCTACTATTCGAAGACATCGCTCCCCCTCGGTAACTCGTCGATACCCGTGCTTCTGTAGAGCCCGCTCAATGTAGATCAGACCGCCACAAAGAACGGAGGCACTCATGGCGGAGGATGCCGCCAGGCGTTGCATGATTTCCGTCAAGAAATTTGGGTAGAACCGTAGGTATATATCTGCTGGCAGGCACCTGACGATGACGGCATCAACGGCGGTTCGGATCGCTTGGTTGGTGATTGGCTGCTGACAAAACCAATGGAGGAAACGTTTCTGCGAGTAACGAGGGGAAAGAAAAGAGAGGTTGTGCTGGGTGGTCGACATGCCCAAAGAATCTCGCTTCCCGCTCATGATAGCGTAGGAATGACGCGAGTTCGGGTCTTTGATTATTGTTGGGCAAGATGGGGTCGAGAGGCCTGCAAACTGCCTTGTTGTGATGGGATGCGGTTCTCAAACGGCTGATTATCCAAATTTGAAGATGAAAACGGACTACAGCTGATGATGGATAAGAGAAGAGTATGCTTGGGAGTGGGTTCCTCAAGTTGTTGCTGGATAGGCTTCTCTTATAAGTATCTTTGCGAGGGTTACGTCTGTAAAACCGACGGTGTACGTTGGCCACGCAGTCTATTGGCGCCTCATATAGTCGAATTAGGGGAAATTAAACCAAGTAGCAGGGTCAAATAACCAATGACGTTTTACTGTTTGCGAGGATGTATATGAAAATGGAAAATAGTAGATTATTTGATGCGATCGTGATATTGTATGTAGCCACACAGTGGTGTCCGGGATTTTGGACTGTTAGAGAAAGCATTCCGACAAGAGCACCCCGGTGAAGCATTCATCGGAAGGATGATTGGTTCGGACAGGCAGGGTGAAAGTCCGCGAATGGCTCACGCCGTCTGCATATGCTCCACTCTTGTCACAGGCAACCCTAACGACGATTCTATTCACTATAACTAGGATGCTCTTTCACGTCATGAGAGGGTCTAAGTGGTGAACCATGCCACTCATGATGCAAGATCGCTGTTTACCCCTATCTTCTCAGAGCGGAGCTCGGTGTCCTGCCCGTTCGAGGATAGCCAAGAAAACAGCCGATACCTATAAAGCGGATTGAGTTCAAGCTTTTGTGCCCGGTAGGCCATTACCTTGTCACTCTAAATAACAGCACGAAACTTGCCAACACCACCCTACTATGTGACTCAGCTACGCCACCCCTACCACATGTTGTCAAGGATACAGTCGTATTTGTGGAGGGACGTAGCAATCATAGGAGCAATACGACCGTATGTTGCTGTCGAAGAGATGGTGAAGAAGGAAGGAAGCTAATGCGGTGATGCCGCCGAGCAAAAGTGAAGTGGGTGCCCGAGTCTGGTTAACCAGAGGTTTGGCGTGACATGTGACCACGGACCTCAACAGTATCCGTATTCGATAGCACCACGTTGGCCACTTGCAACGTCTTGTTCACCAACATTCCCTTATCCTTCCAGAAACCAAGTTAGACAGAGTTCTTTTCACACGGTCTTTACGGAGATCAACCAAGTCACGATGAACATGAGCAAGGAATCTTCAATATGGGGAGCGCGCCGCGCTACGACAACACATCCCGGCAACATGTGCCAGGCCAGAGACGCCATGCTCAGCCTGGATCATCTCGAGAGGAATAGAGCAGCTCGGAGAAGAGGGTCAAAGTTGATTCCGATCACGTCTAAGGAGTGGCTACAAATTCATGTGGAACGGTGGAGAGATCGTATTCAAAACATCTGAATGGGAAGCAGGGGAACGAAAGGGAAAGGCCAATCTTCACATGTGGAGCTTCAAGCCGTTAGCGCATTAGAGTTCTGATGATTCTTTGTCGATGTTACGGACATGCTCTGATGTATTCGATCATTCGATGTGACATGCTTGGGGTATGACCGCTTCCTGGATAATACAAAACTTGACCGTTTGCTAATAGATATAGGAGTTCAAATAATAAGAGATGTGAAGTTGTGCTACGGTATAATATACAGCGATTGACATACAGGATCAAGTTGATTCCTTGCCTACGTGATCGATAACGAGTCTTCTGGTAAGGCTGCACGAAGACCGGGCATCTCGAAGATTTCGGTTGACAGAAAGTCTTTGTTTATCTTCTCGTTAATGGCGTCGAACGTAGCCGAAGAAGCGTTGCCATTGCGTAGGGTACGAACGTCCTCCTTGTATGCTTCATTGACACTTGCGGACTGCAGGAATTTCTCCAACTCGCTGATGCTGGCTTCGCGAATATCGGGGATTTTGGATGACATCCTAGCTTCGAGTTCGAATAAGACACGCCGCGCGTTCTCGGATGTTGACATGACAGGCTTGAATAAAACACTATCATTCCATCCCATTTCAAACCAGTACAGAAGCTCATATTTAACTCTATGAGCGATGTTTTTGCGTTCTTTGGAGTTGTTAGAGAAAATCAGCTTTTCGACGTGCTCCAAGAAGTATCTCCATTGACTGAGATGGCCGAGCAAATCCCAAAAGTCGACTAACGCGGACATCAGTTCTTCGCACCCGATATTATTGGATGCAGAATAGAACACAGCGCTCGCCTTGATCCATTGTTGGGGATTCTGTTGTTTATCAAAGAATCTGCTTTGTCTAATATCTAGAAGCATTAAGGCAAAGTCGCGAGCGATCTTGTTGCGTTCGTCAAGGCCGTCAGAGGATTTCGTCGACCTGACGTCCTCTGAGAAGAATGGAGTCTGGCTGGGATCAGGAAGCAAGCCTTCAAAGGCAGCTATTGCCAAACTTAGTCCGTGGTCGTTATCACTGACCGCAGATTCGAGCCTGGCACACGTCTTCTTGATCCTTCTTTCGGCATCGTATCGTGTCTCGTCGCATTCTGCCTCGTAGCGTTGTGCCTCCTCGCGTTGCCGTGCCTCCTCGCGTTGTCGTGCCTCCTCGCGTTCTAGTGCATTCTCGAGTCGTCTTCTCCTGTTCGGTTGTTGAGCCGTCTGGTTTCGTCGTGTCATCGTGACTCTTCCTGGCATGATAGGGAAAAGAATTGTGAGGTACAGCGCATATAGGAAATGGAAAAGAAGGATAAGGATTGCAAAATGGGGTATTGTTTGATGAAAAATGAATGCAAAATCTGGGAGGAAGCATATTTATGTGGATCTGAGAATCTGTTCCACCTCTCTAGTCAGGGCTTGCCCGTATGTGTCGCCTTTCGACCTACGACAGCCAGCCCCACAGACGCACTGCCTCTGCGGTTCAGCACAGAGGGCGTGCCACAAATGCAAACCCGGTGAAGGCCGGACGATCTGCAGTGGGCGATACTTCTAAGGGATACAGTACCGGCACTTCGATACAGGACGCGGTTGCGATAGCCTGAGGTCTATGCCAAGCGCGCCAAGAAATGCCTGTACATTGTCGCGGGCTCTGACTGCGAGCTGGCGAATACTCCATCTCCCGACAGGCCCGTCTCGTCTGATTTGCGATCCACTACCTTGTTCCCTGTCGAGGACCCAGGTAATCCTAGTTTCCTGTGCCTGTCATTCATCCTCTCACCCCTCCCCATGTTTTCAACCGAATACTGTAGTATCCATTAGGAGTCGGTCCTGTGCCCGCCGGGTCCCGATTGGATCGCAACAGCGGGCCTCAATACTCTTGGGGCAGGGTTGCTGCAGGGTAGGGTTACCCTTTTCCATCTCATCGTGTAGAAGATCCAGCTTCGAAGATATTTTTTCCTCTATAGCTTCTTTTCTCTCGTCAGCTCAAGGCCCTCGACAATGGGTTTCGGATAAGACCTCGTGATTTGACCACGATGCCCCAGAGCCAGACGCCATTTGCTTAACCGTTCTTGTCGAGATGGACTGCCAGTGGTCTGTAGCGCCAGATAGATAGGCACAGACAAGGAGATAACCATGCTCTTCAGGACTGGGCGAGTGTGGGTCGCGCCGTAGTTGAGGGCCTGGCAACTCCAGTCCTGACCCCCGTCTTCGAGCCAGCGCATACGGCTGCAAAGCTATTCAATATCCCACGTTATGCACTATATCGTCGGCTCCAAGGCCGAGGTCCTCTCACTACTAGGGCTCCCATCATACGATGGAGTTCCTCTAAGTGTGTGAGAATAATAACATTATCCCTTTTGGATTTACACCACATTCTGCTCATCTTTTACAACCTCTTGATGTAGTAGTCTTCCAGTCGCTTAAGCATTATCATGCAAAAGCAGTAGATACTGCTGTACGAGAAGGAGGTGCTAGTATCTCAAAGCTAGAGTTTGTTAGCTCTATTCAGGAGGTACGAAAACAAGCATTTAAAAGCACAACAATTGCTTCAGCTTTTCGCCATACTGGTATTTATCCCTTTAACCCTGATATCGTCCTCCAGAAGGTGGTCCAACGGCTGGGCAGCCAGGGTCCAGGACTTCAAACCCCTCAACAACAAGACAGTGATGGACATCAGTCATCTTCAAAAAGGACGTCGCAGACCGTCTTTGCGAAAAGGCTGGCGAGCTATATGCCCAACAAGAATGCCTTTCTGACCAGCAAGATGAACTTATCGAGGAGATGGCAAGGTTTATTCGTGGTGCACATACTCAGTCAGCAGAGCTAGTCCAAACCCGTGATGACCTTAGTAAGACCCAATTAGCAGACCATATTCGGCTGATATAGTCCATCCTTGTTAGGTCAGCTGCTTTTGATGGTCCATGAAGAAGAGAACTGACCCGGGCTTGTTGAATCTTGTGCGAGAGTTTGTGACGGAATGGTTGGGAGGTTCTGGCATTTGTAGTCTGGAGAAGCCCACAACTCCCAGTGGCCCACTATCGTCGACGAGACCGATGTCATTATGCGGATCACCACACCCGTGCGCCAGACGTCAGCAACGCGTCTCACGCGATTGATGCGCGCATCTGTCACTGACTGGAGTTCCTGAACCACCTCGTTGTTGACGACAAAGACGTTTCTGCTATTACGCCAGCTAAACCAACGCCAAGACTGGATTTTTACGACTGTCATTTACCATTCCAGCCTCAACGCCACAACGACGACAAATCCCCCGTCCAAGCGGCACCAAGAGGCCGCCTCGTCCGATGAAATCATTATCGAACATCGCTCCGGCTCCAGATCCAGCCTCTCGATTCCAGAATCATCACTGCGAAGCGCCGCCAATTCATCACAGGTCTCGCTGATGAAGTAGCTAGTCGATAAGCAGAAGAAGGCAGCACCCATTGCAATCTGTCAGCTAACAGTCTCCCCTAGCAGCCCGTCCATGGTGGCCAGTAATGAGACTGGAAAATTTGGGAGAGGGTCGAACAAGGTATGAATACGCCTTTAGTTGAGATTCTAGTGAGAACATCTACGTATAGCTGACATTTATCATGTCGCCAATTGCCTTTTCAGGTTACTTGGCCACAACTGAACGATACGAAGACTGCCTTGTGTCAAGGGATACCTTGTACAAGCGGAGGTGAAAAGCCCTTGAACAGTCACGGATGCCTTATCGATTTTGTACGAATAATAGCACGCTCTTTGTCTCCATGATCTACAATCATTTCACAAGAGTACCTGAGGCCAAGATGCCCTGCGAGGTCTACTTGAACGCGGTGTTAGGGATGCCAATACATACCCGTTGTGCTTCGAGGAGCGGTGACCGTACTTACCGCTGCAAGAACAGGAGAGTGGAAGAGGAAGCATTCCAGACTACAGCGACGACAATGTGTGCAGTTTGGTCAGATGATCCAAAGGAAATATCCTCAATATGTATCCCATCATGATACTGGACCACCTGGATATCATGATCGCGCAATTTGTGGATGGCACGACACCGGGTCATCGAAGCGTTATCGTCTCAACTGTATTGGCTCTCGTGGAGGTTTACCAGCATCGGGAAACGATGCGAAATAACCAAGACTGCATACCCAGTCTGGTGTATATGGTTGCCGCATCTCCTTCCATGGGCGAACACCGTGGAGGGCAGACCGTGGAACAAGCCTAAATGTGTATCGTACACCAATGGGCCTGGGTTTAGATCAGGCCTTCTGGACTTGGCTTGTTGGACCTCCACTCATTCATTTCGGGGCTGGGTCCTCATCCAGCATGCAAGCATTCTCCAACATATTCGTCCACTTCCCACTGGTCCCCGCGTGGCTGTGTTATATAGTACTAGGTAAGATACAGTAGGTAGGTACGTACACTTAGCCTTTTCTTTTCCTCTCTTACCCACACATAGCGTCGGCTTGGTGTAACGCAGATGGATGGATTAGCTTCCTCTGTAGTCTCTTCCCTCCTTTGGTCTGTTCTTTCAGTCAGTCCTCTCTCTTGGGTCAAGTTTGGACTTAGAATCGACCGGTTTCACAGGGCAGGCAAGTCAGCAGGCCAGGCAAGCAGGGCAGAAAAGAATATGAATGGAGACGAAGCGGAACGGGGAGCAGAAGGGGCGGGGGTGGGGGAAACACGCCAGTGCGCACAATGGCGGTTGGCCGGCGTGTGGCTGTTCCTTGTGTGCTCTGGACAGGTACGTTTAGTACGTACTCCTTGGCGACCACGATGACAGTGTACAGGTATCGACACGATACCCCACCATCCAGGAATAAGGCCGATGTAACGGTGTGTCCAGGCACTTGCAGGACAAGGGCAAGAGTCGAATCCAGTATACCTGCACTATTAGTACTCTGTACACGCCTTGCCAAGTGGTGGTCAAGCCCACATAAAGTAGCACACACCTCTACCATCAGCCGACACCCCCTTGACAGCCCCTGCTAGCGGACAATGTCAGCAGAGCTCTCCCGAAAGCCCGTCCTTGTCCGAAGTTGATTGTCGTGCTCACCCATCGTCTCTGTTCATTCAACAACGCCAGGGACATGGGCTTCCCTGCTTCGATGCCAAGGGTATGTGGACTTGGTACCTACACATGTATCTATCGTGTAGCTGCCGCCAAGACTCCATTACGTGTGATATCTAAGCTACAGGAGTGGAGCATATGCAAGTGACTTAGTGGAGTATATGTGCACGTAAGTGACCTGAGGGAGTGTGCAGCAGGTTGCCAACCAAGCCGGAAAGGAGTGAGCGTATATTCCACATTGATCTCCTGCCCAGAGACCATCATGGTTTAGCTTTGGCTTACGGCGATAGGCTGCATAAGTAAGTGCCTCCGCAGTGGTACCTTCTCGTCGGACCTGGACCAGAGCCGCAATATTCTATCTCTGCCTAAACCTGGTCCTGATACCGTTATCTAGACGGCTGATCCTCACAAGCAGAACTTGCATATAAAGACAGTCTCAACTCAGGATAATCTGATCATAGCATGCCCAATCCACCGTTTTCTCATCTAGCTCCTCCTTGCTTCAATCATTTGCATCTACTACGATGGCAGAGTCTAGCCTTCCTTTCCTACTTCCTGTGGTTGCGGTCATGACCTTCATTGGACGCATTCCCGGCTTCCATGAACTGGAAAACATCCTTATCGATTCCATCAAAACTTATTGGACGAAGAATACTCGGACAATAACAATACCTAGCGACGATTCACTTTATCATATTATACTACATTGGGCCAGCCGACACGAGGAACTTTCCGTCACAAACCACCAGCTAGCTACAATCGACCAAGGCCCGTACGTTTTGCGACTGAGAAGACTTGTCGACGGAAAGTTCTCGGAGAAGAGCCCTGAGTTCACCCCAGACTCAGGCTCGTTCTCATTTCGATATAACGGCCACGAGGTCTGGTTCACCAGACACATCCATCGGGAACGCCCGGGAGAGACCAAGGAATTGGTGGAATTCAGGACGAGGTCTACGAGTCTATCTCTCACCGCTCTAATCAATCAAATCTATCAAGATCACAAACAATCACAGCGTCAGAAAACCGAGGTATACCGAGCAGCTCACAATCATAGTGACGAGAAGGTTGAGTGGCGGCTTGTTTCATCACAGTCTCGCCGTATAAAAACGGTCGTACTTGCTCCAGAAACCCGAAATGATTTGCTCGCAGACCTAGAGTCCTTTCTCCGGCCTTCTACAGAGGAATGGTATTCGGAAAAGGGCATTCCGTACCGTCGCGGGTATCTATTCAATGGCCCTCCTGGTACTGGGAAAACGTCTCTCTGCATGGCTCTAGCAACGAATTTCAACCTGCCAGTCTATCAACTTGGTTTGGGCTCCACTGAGATGAACGACAGTCGTTTAGCAGAGCTCACCGATAACCTGCCGCGAAAGTGTTTGCTCCTATTCGAGGATATTGACGCCGTCGGCCTAGAGAACCGTGAGACCTCACCAGCTGAAAGAAGAGACGGTGTTACATTATCCGGACTGCTCAACGTCATCGATGGCCCAGGGGCACCAGAAGGCCGCATTCTCATCATGACCACCAACCACGCCGACAACCTCGACGAAGCTCTTGTCCGAACTGGCCGGGTTGAGAAGAAGTACCATTTTCCAATGGCCAACAAGGAGTGTGCGAAGCTTCTTTTCCGCTCGTTGATGTCTGTTGAGAGCCAAGAGGGTGAGGAACTGGCCGAAAAATTCGCGGAGTACATCCCAGACGGCAAATTATCACCAGCCGATCTACAGGGTTATCTCATAGCCACAAGAGATTGCGCATGCACGGCGGTTCAGCGAGTAGAGGCATGGGTCAAGGAAAAATTAGAAGGAACTACTGTCCAGGCCACTGTGGCAGCGAAGGCTAAGTGATCTTATTCAGACGAATGAAGAAACCTCAGCGTGGTCTTCACAGCCGGTTGCCATGGTCTCCAAAAAAAAAAAAAACTGCCTTAACTTTGTGTTACGGCCAGATTCCTGACATTGGGGTTTCTGCTATAAGGCAGCTGAGGCGATACTAGTTGACAGTGTCTTGTTGGCTTGTTGGTCTGTTGAACACTCGGTGATCAGTCAGAATGGCTATGCGGGGGCTTGTGTAGCGCTTGGGTGTGAATCACAAAGTAGGAGTCTGAGAGATAGTCAGAGAATGCATCACAAGTTGATTGCTGAAGAGCTATGGAAGTCTGTCCTTCAGTGCGTCCAAGTCCATCCTATGTACAAGTCCTGTCCCTATGCCTTGACGTGTTACGCCACGAGTCGCTTCTATTATGTAAGTTCTGGCTCACGGCTCTATCCACGCACGAGTTCGTGGAGGGAAGGTGTCGTCGGCAATGTCCGGGCCGCCGTGAATCGCGGATAGGCTTATTCATTACGACAGGTCCAAATCAACGGCTTGCTGATCCCTGTCTCAACGAAGCTTGCGCAGTTCTCGGTTATGAGAAGAAGGACGAAGGCCAGCCCGCAATCGTGGGCTGGTGAAGGTGAAGAGCTACGAGGCTGGCCAATCAAAGGGTGCAGGTGGAGCCACCCACCGGACCTCAACAGCAGGATTGTTTAGGTCCTTACCCGTGAACATCTACAAATTCATCGACGATGGATTCTGTTGATACCATGGGAAAACGGAAGCAGAATTGCTTCACGTGATTGAACGACGCACCGCCTCCAGTAGAAAAGTCTGCCCCACCACCAACGCAACCCATGCAGACACCATCACTGCGAATGTGACCACTGCCTAAACGATGACCAACAGGTTCAATTATTTTTCGTAGACTGCGGTGAAAGTTGCAATCTTGGTTTGATGGGCCTCCGAAGGGTTTTATGCAGTCACCGCCAAATGGAAGCCTGGGATTACACCCTGTATAAGTTGCTGACGCCACCCCCTCTTAGTCTGTGGCTTAGCTGCGCCACCCCCACCAAATATCGCCAATGACATTAATTTGTTTGCCTCAATGGCCTCTACTACCAGCCAGCAGTGTGCAGCACCATAATGTCCTCTTTACATGCTACGTTCAGCGCAAAGACTTGTGTTCAAGACTGGATCACGTGGCCTGTTTTCTGAAAATAAATCGAGAGGATTTAGCCCCCGAGTGTGTGGAAATATTCGGGGGAGTACACAGTTTTTATTGGTTGAAGCTGAGCACAACGAGACCTTCTTGACCTTTACCAACCTTGCCGTCGCAATTGCCATACAACAATAAGTTGCTAAACCACAATGATGACCGAGTAAGGCGCGGCCTGCTTTGTTGCATCTCATAGTCCAAGACCGAGTGGTGAGGCTGTGATGTTGCTATTGCAAGGGCTTGCGGGTGTTGGGTTTTAGTCGTTGGGGATGATGAGAATCCGTGTATTATTTCCCTTTGTCGTCGTAAGATGGCTCGGTCGGCGGCTCGAGGCAGCAGGGGTGTGTGTGTGGTTCACGGGAATTTTCTCAAAGTCAACCGATATCTTCGTTGCGTTCTGCCATTCTGGCGCTCAAACTACCTTCCGTTGAAATGGGTCTCTGGCATCCAGGCACCACAATCGAATGTCTGAGTCGGATCATACCCACTATGGTTCAATAACAGGCCATGAACTCCCTGTATGTGGTTTGAGTCTGCGTGCTGAAAATTCTCTTCGTTGAGCTGAAGACAGCTGTATTCGTGGGTTTGGGGATGCGCGGCCTGTGGACAGATAGTTGGGGGGTTCAAGGCTGGTAATGCGTTCATCAATTGGTCTGACTGTTGAAAGTCTTCTGTCCAGGAACCATATTCAGCCGAGAAATTTGATGCCGTTCCACACGTGAAGGTTTGACCGGTACTCCCTGAACGACTTTCTGGCACGGACGACGTGGGGATTGTGAGGCAATCTGGCCATCGTGGAAGAAGCAGTCCTTCCAAGACGGTTGCTTCCTGCCCAGCTGGAGCAATTCTGCTTTCATCCAAATCAAGTGGTAGATTGTGAATGGGAGGATCCAGTTTTCCGGTCTTGATATACTGTTCGATTTGTGTGTCGTCTAGACCAAGTGTGTAGAGAAGTTGTCGGAGCTTCTGGTTTTCGTTAACAACCTGACGGGCAGCTTGCTGTATTTCAGCCGAGGCTTTCACCCCTTGGGATTGAAATTCTTGTAGCTTTTTCTCAATGTCGAGGACGTACTCCCTCTTGCGAGCCCTCGAATTACGCTGGTTGTTCCGGACGCGGTCCCTTTTGTTTGGCTATGGTCAAGGTATTAGTGCGTCGTTCCACGGAAAACACAGAATGCCGGCCGTGCCTATTTTTCCAGGGCTAGAAATCACTACTGACCGCTTCCATTGGTTTCTTGCTGGAGTGCTACCACAATATAGAGAGCATAGGTTGCCTCTTTGTGGGTGGGTGGGTGGCGTTTGCGTACAATACACTGACAAGTGGAAAGTTCCCTTATGTATTACACTGTAACAGCCAGCTCCATGGAAAAATTGGGCATCTAATCATACAAATATAAGGATGAGGCGAATTGCCCTAGGTAAATGACGTTTGTTTCACTAGAGAGCCGAGAATGGTGAATAAGGCCATCAAGTGGCAGCGCCACGGAGCCGGTGGTACCTCCAAGCCAGGCATATAACAGCGAGGAAAAGAATATGCAAAGTACCAGCAAACCGTATGCGGGAAGAAGTAGCTTGCAATGCGGGCATAGGATGGTCTGCCCTGGCCGATGATGGCCGTTGGAGGTAACAAGGCTGTCGAACTCTGTCTGATAGGGGTGCACTTAAGGACGCAGCTGAAAACACACCCAATGTTAAGATAGTGCGTCTCGACACGAGGCAAGGGTTTTGTACGTAATCGGAAATGATCGTAATCTAAAAACACTCTGTTGGTTCCAAGAGTCGGGTTTCCTTGTCTTCTAAGTCTCTGAAAGGGGTGGGGAGCGTGAGCAATCACCTTATAAGCGTAACTAGTCGTCTCTACTCGTAACATGTTCAAGGCCCTTTACCCCTGGGCCGAGGGGGTAAGGGTGGAGGAGCTGATACCGTCTGACGCGGTAGAGACGGTTACGAAGGGCAAATACATGCTGGAAGAATCGTTTGATCCTGGGTTGTGAGCTCTGGAGATGCTTGGAAAACTCGTGGGCACCCTGTGTCAGGAGTTTGCCTCACTTTCGTCAAGAGCTACATTCCGTCTACGTACCCGACTGCGGCGCACCGACTACTGTCCTACCCTGTGGACATCAAAATTCAATAAGGATTCTTCCAAGGGTGAAAAACGGAACAGCAGTAGCGCAAGACCGCGGGAGCTAGGGAGAAGCGTGTTTCGCGTCGAAGACCCATCGAGTGAATGACAGGCTTAGTGCCCCCCGACCATGGCTTGAAGAAACAGCTCTCTTGGAAGGTGTGTCGCGTATGGAAACTCGGTGAAGGCCGGACGATCGGAATGGGCGACACGAAGAGATGCACCGCCGGGTTCTCGACTCAGGACGCGGTTGCGGTGGCCTCGGGGCTATCCCAGGCGTGCCAAGAGATGCCTGCACATCGTCGCGGGCGCCGGCTCGAGCTGGCGGATAGTACTACATCTCCCGGCAGGCACTGCTGCGGGGGCTTTCGCCCGTTGTCTCGTCCGAACTCATGGTCACCCCAATTTGTGGACACTACCTTGTTCCCGGCTGAGGACCCAGGTAGTAATCCCTGTCATGTACCGCTGTGTTGCTTCCTGTACATGCCATTCATCCCCATACCTCTCCCCTGTTTGCACCGCACACTGTAGCTTTGGCTTGGAGTAGGTCCCTGTGCTCGCCGAGTTCCGATTGGATCGCAAACAGCGGGCGACATTGCGCTTGTTGCAGGGTTGCTGCAGGGTGGGTGTGTGGCATAGGGTACGTCTTGTTTGGGCGTACAGCGAGTTGTAGCCGAAGTCACCAAATGTCGTCAACTCCTGACGAGCATCACTCATGCATGTAAAAGAGCACAAGAGCGAGCCGGCTTCGTATTGCCCCGGTACTCTGGGTACTTGGCACCGCGTTCCTACCACCAGCATACTGCATGTGGGTCAGAACTATCGTCTGAGCGGAGCTCCCGCGGGTGATTGCGTCAAGATGGTCTAGGAGAGTCCAGTCGATCAGGTGCATGCGACCCAAGGCCTCAGGCTGGCAATGCACTGGAGACTGACGCCAGCCGTCTGTGGGTTTGCTGGAGTTGACGCTTCGTGACAGTTTTGGCCGCAGGCTAAACCACGGCACGACGGAGGCACACTAGCCCTTGGACAAAATGGTGAGGGCGTGCTATCAGGACAGGGCAGGCGAGGTGTTCGGCTAAACACAAGGTTGCTCGCGCCTTAGTGTGGAACTGCGCACAGCATGCCCTGGCTGCGGTGGGCAAGATGATGGACGGACTCAGCGCGGAAGGAGGAGCGTGCAACTGCGTCAACCATGAACCTCTGTGAACACAGACTTCCTCAAGGGTACAGTAGAGGCTTCGGCGGGTATGCCTCTAACGGTTATTACGGCTCTCAGCCTGCATTCATGCGGCCCCGTTTGCGCAATCTGCCAACATTTCTGTATCGTCTCGAAGCGTTGGTCCGTCGGACCAACTTTCGCCTTCATTAAGATGCAACACGAATCATCGGCTCTCCACGGTGTACGTGACGCGAATGGCGAAGAATGAAGCAGGAGCGAGACCGAACTCGCTTTGGTTGGGGTCTAGCGCATCATGAATAGCTTTTATATCAATGGTCTGTTGGTATCACAGGGGATACGCTTTCTGCAGGGTGAAGCAGCAGTCTCTCGATGATATCTACGGTTGCCTGAAGAAGGGAAAAGAAGGACGAACATGGGGGCTGCCAACCAGCCGGAAGAAATAGGCCAGCAAACGGATGCCGGCATTCAAGTTGTTCCATATTCGATGTCCATATTTCAACAATGTCCTTTCTACGGGTGTAATTGTAGTTGTTGGAATCACCAGGGTTGGTGATACGGTTAACCGTACGTATCGGTGGCTGTGACGAATAGTAGGGGTAACTTGGTGGTTCTCTATTATGCGTAACGAATAGAAGGAGCTCTCGCGGTTGGCTGGTTGCGCGGCCACCCATTAATCCACCGCTGGTTGGGTGGATTTACCGGAGAGTCGGAGGCCCAATTATCCGGTGGTGAGTTATCGGGGTTAAGCCCGATAACTCCGATAGCTCGGCGATGGTCAACATCGCAACAGTAGTGTTTTCCTTTGTCCAAGCGAACTCAGAAGACATGTAAATGCTTAACATAAGAGAAGCATATTAGGAATTAAGGGTCTGGTATGGTATAACCCAAGTGCGAGCTGCCCAACAAAAGCGACACGCTTCTTGTTTCCGGTCGTATCGCCGACCTCCTTTTAATAGAATACTGTATCAATGAATTTGCCACTGCGTCCGTCTAGGGGTGCCATCTCAGACTAATTGAATAGTTCAGGATATTCCGTAAACTTCGATAAGACTGGTGCCGATATTTCTTGTTTGAAGTAATCTGCTCCATCTGCTTCCACGTCCAACATCCATGCGGCCCTCGGATTCGGCATGTTCGTTGGTGCGTCAAGTCGTAGGTAATCGTCATCCAAGGATGGCAGCAGTGCATCCCATGAGACACCGCGGTATTCACCACGTTCATACACGGTATGGACCCTGAGCTTTGCGCCAGGAATGGGTTTGGTGTTGCGGAACTTGTCTTTTCCCGAGTAGGATTCGTTCCGCTGGTTTACAACCATGTTTGTAGGGTGACAGGACAACAAGTCGATGTTTGTATCCGACATTGTTGTAAGTTTTACAATGAGAGAATTTAAGAGAGGTATGAAGAGGTGATTCATGACGAGATGTGCCAGGGCTCTTATACTACCTGATGCGATCGTATCCGTTGCAATTGATACGACTTCTGGATATGATCGGTACCTGATGAAGCCAGAGCTTGGTCATTTTTCGGCTAAGTTTGGCGCCCTTGACAGCTACACACTAACATGATGCGGGTACACAGAGCCATGTCCGGCCAGTTATCTAGCCATCAAGTACATGAGAATCTCGGATCAAAGGTTCGTGCCGTGAACTATCCCCTGTGAACAATCACAGCTGCCTATTCCAAGTTTCCCTGTAAGAAGGCCGGTTCATGTCAGACCGGAGCCATCCGAAGTGACAACTGGCCCAAATCGTCGCTTCGGTGCGGCCGCTCGGGGTTGAACATGAGATCGCCGTTGGTGTTCTGTGCATGCACAGACAGGCTCGTTGGCTGCATGCCGCGAACGCTATCCGTTTTGTGGGGCATTGGCGGTTAACGAATAAAATCGAAGAAGGCATCGAAGCATGGGTTCGATCCGAACCCTCCAACTGGTTGAAGGTCTGGCTGGGCCGAGAGCCAGGCCCGTTGCGAGTATCGGGACGTAGGACTAGACGCAGTGGGAGATGCCCGTTCGAATAATGAGGCCTAGGGCCCTGAAACTGACGTTCGACAGTGCAGGATGTATAGGCGTGTTGCGCCCCGTGGGAAGCCATATCACATCTCAACTTTCAAAGGCATGGATTCCCCTACAACGTCAGCAAGTACAGTACATCGCGGAGACACCCACACCTGTATCCATGGTGTAGCTGCCAGAGCTATCTTGCAGTGAAAGGGAGCCTGGTTGGTGACCTACCAGGGTAGGCCAATCATGAGCTTCTGTGCCCGGGTGCCCTACGGACGGATAACGACCATAGCATCAACCCCTGCCGTACTTTAGCGTAGAGTAACATGTCGAGCCGATACACGAGCTTCTAGACTGTGTGCCTCAAAGGCACAAACTGGTCACGGCCTTGCTGGCTCGTTATGTGTGATGAACCGCAACGTCTGGTCATTAGAGAGAAAAGTAGTTGTTCCATTAAGAAACTAGATACGAACCGGAGAAGTGGTAGAAATACCCTTCTAGTAGGGTCCGTGCGGGTGATACGCCACATCTGTGGCGGACGCTGCTGGCATTAGCCACACGAAGCTATTCCAGCTTCACGATATAATGCAAGTCGAAGGACGGTGTTACGGTGCCAGCACGTCTTTCCGAGACAACCATGACGAGCGAGCTACAAGAAGGCCCATTATGCGACCAAGGCGCTCTCATGTGTTGAAATATCCCACACTCGGTCATCCAGTAACACAATGACCCGGTCGAACGAAGGAGGTCAAATGGGCTGGGCATAGAAGCCTGGGATGCACCGATTCTTGGAGTGATCCCACACTCGAAATTGCCAATTGTTCAGCCTTTGCTGGAATGGCCGCAAGGCGACTGGCACTTGAACCCCTGGCCGAAGTGCAACAACAGTTGAGTGGTCTGTGTCTTTACCCATGTAGAGATCAATCATTCTTGGTCCACCACTAGCAAAGCAGCATTCAAATTTCCTTTTGCTACTACCAAGCCGTCTCCTAAACTTCCCTTCGCCGTTTCTTACGTCCCCACTTTAACCTTAAGCCTGCTTTACTCGTGCCACCCCTTGCATATTCATTTCGAATCTTCTGTCAGCAAGACCCACTCTGCCCTACACTTCCAAATTCATATCTCAAAATTCTAGTGCATTCCCTAAATTTCCTACGAACTAGGAGTCGAAGACCCACTTTTTGCTGCCACCTATTCGAGTCACCCGTGCCCCATTTCCTAAGCCCCTCCTCTCCCATCCGTTCCATACATCCTTCCCATTCTACCTATACAATATTCGATTGGAGACACGACTATCAACTTCTCTCATGCAGTGCTCCAGTTACGCCCGATAGCCATTTGTGCCTGACTCTTGCCTTTGGCGGTGGGGCAAGCTGTTTCCAAGCCCCGCGCTTCGTCGTCGTCTCGCCCTTTAGGTTCTCGGGACGGGACCCAAACGATGCCTGTGTTCGACATGCAAAACAGTCACGAAAACCTCATAAACGGGCAAAACCAAATTATCGTCACTTTGAGCAGACACTCGAACCCCCCAGGTCACTGCTTTTCAGAGCACGAAAAACGTCAGCTACTCGAGCTGTAGTGGACTAGCGTTCCTACACAGATCAGATCCCGATGGTGCGTCCATCCTCACTGTATCGTAATGATCTGGCTAACATGCTCTAGTCATTTGTGTTAGACGAGCTCGACGAAGACAAAGACAACGACGAGTTTTTTTCCGACGCGAAAACGGGCGCCCAGGCAATAACCGGGGCAGGACAGATGATATACTGGCGGGGTTGCACTATAAAAGTATACGAGACTGGGATGGAACATCTGCAACCTTTTCGGCGATCAGACGTGTGCAATGGCCAAGCACGGTTACAGAAAGGTCTTAGCATCTTACTCGAAAGAGGGAAAGTGAAAGAAGTGTAAGATAGCTTAGGGTTAGCCATAAAATTTGTTCTTGATGGTCGACGCATACCACTCTCCCAAAAACACATTGAGCTTAGCGCTTTCCCTCGCGTGGCCTGATATCGCCATCGAAACACCCTCGGTACGGTTGAACCCTTTGGCTTCCTCGAGCTGGTAAATAGGAGATGTATATGCGGCCCGGAGCAAGTCGCCCCCACTCCGAAACAGACCGGTGAGGTCTCGCCGACAACCCCGCAGTGTAATCGAAGGATCAGGCTCTATTTTGCCACCCCCTGAAATACGCACTGATCTGACGCCGTCCTTGGATTCCACCTTCACGCCAAAGTACTCAAAAGCAAGATCTGCTACCTTTTCTTCCGCGATTCCGATTTCTATCTGACATCCGAAACGGTCTCGGATGTTTCCTTGCTGGAATATTATCGAAATGTCGGCTAACCATGTACCGGGCTGCTCCTTGTTCTCTATTCTTTGGATCGAGTCCCAGAACTGGTCATTGATCAGCTCCTCGGCTGGCTTAAGTGGAGCTCCAACATATATGTCCCTCTCAGAGGCCACCGGTATATGCTCATGTGTCCGTTCTGGGGGTCTGCATTCGGGATTGATGGAGTGCGTGACGGCGTTACTTGTCGTTGTGGATGGCGGTCCAGTAGCTGCCGTGGGATTCGCAAGGCCTAGAAAGGTTTCAGCAGGGAGGTCTGATCGTTTGGCTGAGTACCTACGACGCCGTTTAGCAGCTTGTGTTACGTCAATGTTCCCAGCTTCCATTGCCGAGGCGAGCTGCTGTGCGAAGAGACGCTTGGATTCGGCAGGCTCTTGCTCGAGTTTATCGAGCAAACCCTTCAATTTGGCCCTACCTTTGGTCCCGTGTCGTGATGCTGTCTTTTTTTTTGCCGCGTAGTAGCCGAGCCAGGCAAGTTCACTTATATCGACAAGGATTCGCTCTGCAGAAGTCGGATCGGCCTGTTTTGCGATTGGCAGAGCATTCTTTACTCCGTATGTACCACTCATCAGATAGTTCTGAAGCGTCAGTGTGGTGAGCTCTTCCCGTTCGTCATACTCCATCAGGAGGAGGGTCCATAACGGTAGGGAATTTGGAGGGAAATTTGGGAAGAAAAAGAACTTTGGGAAGCGGCGAGTGATTGGTTTATGACAAGCAAAGTACTTATTCCAAAAATACTAGGATATTTGGCTTGACCCACTTGCCCCCCGTTCAGGGAGCCGGACAAATTTCCCTGATAAACCCTGCCTGCCTGCCTGTAAACGCCGGCTTGTGAGTGGCCAGTCCTTATCACATCACGCCTCATCACCTACCTAATCCTAATATGCTATCTCCATCTTCCCGCCCATCGGTTTCCGATGGCTTTAGGTATTTGCTTCCCCGATCTTGTGTGAATAGATCCTGTATCGTTCTTTGTTACCTATTCTGGCGTTACCCACACCCTCGGTCCGACGCCATTGGCAAGCCTCCACAGTATGGGATGGGTCGCCGACTCTGTCCCCACACCAGTCCCTACGACCTTCATTCTGACGTGGATCAATTGTGCTGCACGATGTCAGCGGCCTACCCATTGGGGTCCTTGTACAGATTGCCCTTCTCATCTGTCTGCAAGAACGCATTTCACCCGGCGTGCTCAGCCCATCCCTTTCCCTTTTTGGATTTCGACATGATATATTTGATTATCTTTTCGTTCGATGGGTCCCGCATGTGCCGAGTATTTTCAAAACCGTGAGACCCGCTGCCCATATTCCCGCTGCCAGAAGTGCAGTATTCCCTGCGAAGCTGCATCGAATACATAGAGTATGGACATAATCCTAGTTTAGAAGCAGGCAACTACCTCAATGACCAGAAGCTCTCATGATCCCTTGAGCGGGATGTTGGACAGGTGTCGCTGCTAAATGAACACCCTTACTGAAGCTCCTGCTTCGTTCATATGTCACTCCAGTCCATCCCGGGTTCTCTCCCGAAGCTTGAGTTTATTATATACTGGTTGGCCATAACGATTTTGGTCTTTCGTCGCGGGTTTGCGCTGTGGAGAAGCAGCTGATGCAGACGGTTCGTCGCTGGATGGTTCCCGGCTGCTCGGCCCCGGGTGGCCCGTGCTCTCTGACTTCTGCGCTCCGTGAACCACCGCTGTGAAATGTACCGTAAACTCGCAATGGTGGATAGCTGCAATAACACTCTATACTCGCTTCATCGGGATTTTTCTGTTGGGGCTGTCTCGGGTGGCTGGCTGCTGCATTGCTTGAGCTCCGCGGCCAAACACCCGGCTTGCGACTCGCTCTCATCAAAGCAGTCAAGATAGCCTTCCCCCCGGCGGCTTTCGATGCAAACGTGGCAGCCCAGCCAGGCTGGTGCCCTGTAGTTTGAATATTTGGAGACTTGCTAGTTATGCTCCTTGCTGCTTGGCTATCTGGCCGTTCTGGAAGAGCTGGTGGCTCGTCGACTCTGCCTTCTGCTGGGAGATCGATCAGTCTATTGTGATCCTCTGTTGCTGGAGGGCTTGGCGATGGTTCCGCGTTTGTCTCTCCCGCTCGTGAATCTTCTACAATTGTGGCCTCTTCAGCTGCTGCTTGGGTTGGCAATTCACTTGCGGTTCCCTCTTGTGCTTCGGGGTCAGGCTCTTTTTCTCTCTTATTGACTGCCTGGCCGATTATCAGCGATGCCTTGGTACGACTTGATGTTTCTTTCCAACTGATAGACTCCAGCGAAGCCACCTGATGGATGAGGCGGATTACTAATGTTGTATCCAGTATATGCCTAAAGAGCAAGACGAACGCAGTGATGATGAGGGTACGGAAGGTCTTCCAACAGACCAACTTTCGATTGAGCTGCGACAGCGACTCAAGATACTCCACTTGGCACTGGTTTTCGTATGAGGCCATTGATTTTCTAGACAATGTCAGCTCAGTTCCACAGCCGGCAGGAGCATCGCTACACACAGGGCTTTGTCCCTTGCCCTTTTAGTGTCTTGCACCCTGATTGCAATATCAGAGAAGACCCAGAGCTAAACGAACCAAATGATGGTTGTGGCTGGGATCGCGAGCAGTGAGAGCCATGATCCCGGAAGTGTGGACGCTATCGTAACGACAAAAGAAGGGAACTTGATAGTCCACACTTTCAGTACGGCATTAAGCGAATCAGCCTTCGCGCTCAAGGCTCGAGTGTCAGGGTCAGGGTTGCGGGATAAGATGTCGGCGACGAATGCATCGAGGAGAGGTTGTATGAGAAGCATCAGGGACTCCTGCGCGTCCTCGACAAGCTGTAGCAGCATTGGCTTCAGCAATGCTCCCGCGGCCGGAAAATGAGCATCGACCCATTGGGAAAGAAAGAAAGGGGCGAAGTTTAGAGCAAGGGCCAGAGAATATGCAAGAGCGTATAGTAAAAAGGCCCAGCCGTCGCCTCTATTGTGCATTTCGGTATCTGACATTTTTGCTTCGTTAGTTGACTGTTGAGTAATATGGATGAAGGCGGCGATCTGCGTTTACATACCCATGCACCAACCTTACCAGAACCAGAGATATAGCGCTGACAATGATGGACCTTTGTCCTAGACCCATCACTTTTGTAGACATGCATGGAGGCGCTTTGCGGGCGCTGAAATGCTGTGGCACTAATGCAAGCGACAAGCGAGTTGTACTGAGTCCATGACCGTCTGTATGGTTCATGTTGAGCGGATTTCAATGGGCCGAGAGTGTTCGATCCCCCGTTGGCCGGTCTACCGCGTCATTCCAGGTGACGGACTTAGCTGCAGGGCTATCTGTTGAGATGACCACCAGTTGACGGCGTTTAGCTGCAGCAATTAGAAGCCCGTGGAGAACGTCGCCAGTCTTGTTATTAAAATGTGTTTTCATCCCAAGCATATTGTACACATATTACTCCCATGCTCCGAGGTCAGATAGCGTCCAAGAAGTGCATGGGCAAACGTCATGCCCATGTAGGGGTTCTTGACGATTCAATACATTGAGCCACTACTTCTGGCGAAACATGCAATTCCCGCCGCCTGGCTAATTCCTCCCATAAGTTCCATAAGGAACACAATGATGTTGCGAGCAACAACAAAACGTGACAGTCATTATCCGTTTGACGCAGCCAACCAGTTTTGATATTCAAAAGGCGTTCAGTCATCTCACGCCTGATTCCCAGCTTCAGTAAAGCCATTACAGTCCGTTGCAGTAATATAACAGACGTAGCATTCACCAGCCTCTAGAATGGTAGCCTCTAAAGTTGTTGTTGATGTTGTTCTCAGGGTACTGCTTCTGATTGGCCACGCTATGTGAGGTGTGCCGCCTCTTGAGTACCGCGTTGGCCGTCGATGACCTTTGCTGCCGCTCCCAGAGGAGGTTGCGGCGGAGAGACTCAGACAGCTCCGTTACAAACATGTTGCGTCGAGTGGTCCGAGGGGAGAAGACAGCCGGGTGGTGGTTGTGACCGGCGTTCCTGTAGATGGGCTGAGCGGTGGACCCAGGAGTCTCGTTGATGGGATTTAGAAGAGAGGGGCGCACGCCCCTCTTCATCATGAGAGGCGCATCGTCAGAGTCGTTGGAGGAGACGGCCAGGGTGGGAGGGGCCATGTGGCTGGTTGGCGACCAGGGCAGTTCCGACGTGGACTGAGAAGCAATGTTGCCGAGGAGGGCCTTGGAGTTGCTCTTGGGGTCGTTCTGCTCAATCATGAGGGTGATGAGGGAGCGGCGGGACGACAGGTTGACCTTAGAGTCGACGCGCTGGAAGAATGTCTTCTCGTCAATGCTGGACTTGTTGCTGTCTTCAACCGAGTCTTCCCAATTGGAAGAGTCGTCGTCGTCATCGATTGCGCTCTCGTCAATGTAGTCAGTATCCGAGTCGTCAGAAATCGCCAAGTTGCTGTCGTCAATCGTACAGGTGGAGGCGCGGTCGGCAAAGAAAGTCGTCTCCTTCCCACCGTTGAGGGAGGAGCCCGGCTGAGAGGCAAGGGCGCTCTTTAGGGAGCTGTCCTCCTCGGGGAAACCGCCAACCTGGAACATCCTGAGCTTCGGCAGACGGATAGACCAAAAATCCTCAAAGTTATGGTCCTGCTCGCTGGAGGAGCAAGACCCGCCGAGGGAGAACATTGGCTGTTTCTTTGGCCGGATAGGCTCGGGTTTGGGCGAAGACCTGGACTCGACAGCGGTAGGCAACATGACCTTGAAGCCGCGCACGACGGTAGTGCGGGAGGTGACGCCGTAGGAGACGGGTTCCTTAGAGTGCTCCTCTTCTGAGGACTTGCACGGGGACTCGGCGGTGGTAGATCCGGAATTTTCATAGGTGGAGGAGACGGTCGCCAGATCGAGCGTTTCCTCCTGTGGATGTATGTAAGGCGAGGAGATCTGGGGGAGAGGGGCGGACAAGGGCTCGTTCTCTTTGATGATGGAAACGACCATCTTTTCGAAGTCGCCAGACGTGATATGACGTTCCTTGCCTCTGCTGCGATTGCTGGCGCACAAGTCTTGCCTCTGGATTCGGGGGTCGACCTCGAGGGGGGCAGGGAGGGAGGTGAAGTCGACGGCCTCGTCGTCGTTTTCGGAGTCGACACTGCCCGAGAGTTGAGGGATGTCTTGTAATCTGGTAGCGCCGGGAATCTCTCTGGGCAGGCTTGTGGCAGTGGTGGAGGCTTGCTCGTCCTCGGTGCAGCAGAAGGTCGCACGGTTCCACAGCCGCCAGCTGAGGTTCTCGAGTCTGCGGCCCTGTTCGACAGACTCTGCGCACTTTCCGAAGACTATAGCAAGCGTGTTAGCGGGTGTCAGCTACTACGAGCCAGTCCGGGGCATACCAGTCCACATGTTGTATAGGTTTTGCGGATTGGAGGTGTCGACCTTGTTGATAAAGCTAGTGTCCACAGTCAGGACGTGAGTACCGAGGTGGTAAGACATTATGGCAACGGCTTCTGGGGAATAGCAATGTCTAGCTGATGAAGTGAACGTAGGAGGATAAACGAGTAATAAATGGTCAAAAAGCAATCGGGGCAACTCAGAGGGCCGCCTTAATGTATCCTTCCCAAAGCCACCGCTTGCCGACGGCAGAATCGCAATCCGGGATGTCACATCAATCCGCGGAACGGCGCATAGAAAAGCAATGTCGTCTTCAGCTCGGAACCGACACACGCCCGCCGATCCAGTGCGCTGACTGGCGCTCCACCCGTTCCAGCCTGGGTGGCATGCTCTTTAGCCAAGTGGCGCTAGCTCTTGGAAGCGTGGGGGAGGAGGACGCAGGGATGGTGTTGTATCGGTACGCAACAGGTGGAGCGACACCTCCAATTGCGGCTTCCGCTAGCACCCATTCGGTAGGCGTCGCAACAGGAGCGTAGGGCGTCGTTGTCGGGCGAGGTACACCGTACAGGCCAGGACCTCGAGCGACGTAGGGTGACATCGCCTCCCAAGCGCACTGGTCAATTGACTCGATGTGGCAGCACATTGGTGACCGAGCCACGGCCGGGTCGGTGGGTCGGCGACGGCCGCGGAAACTTCGGTGCGCTGCGTTGGTCAGGTCTGGAAGAACGGGACGCAGCCATGTAGCCAGGGCGCCGAGAACGTCGGGTTGATGAAAACGTTCTATAGTGTAGATACAAGCCAACCGTTCAATACAGACTCCAACCAACCTCAGACTTAACGGTCGCTACGTTCGCCACAGTACCCGGCGATGCCCTCATGAGCGAAGCCGCCTTCCTTGTCTATTCGTAGCCTTATCCTACTTGGCCGCTTAAAGGAACTTTGACCATATGTCAATCGGTACCACTCTTCAATAACACTCTTATCATCGTACTGCGGTGGCACGCCAAATTGTCTTGTCGACTTATCATATGTCAGCCATTTGCCCAACGACGCGATGCGGCGGCCAAGCCAAAAACACCTCTCCTCACGCTCCTCTGTCATCGACGCCATCTCAAAATACTTCTCGTCGTAGTCAAGCTTTGAAGTGAACCAGTCGTCGGGGTAGTACTTGCCGACCCAAAACAGCCCGCGTTGCGCAAAGTCCTCGGGCAGAGGTCGGCGGGTCTCGTCGTTAGACCGGGGGAAGTCCTCCCACTCAATTCTGTCCATTGACGGACACTTTTTCAAGCGCCAGTTCAGCATCAACGAGATGAGCTTCCACGGCATCTTGGACTCAATGTACCCCATTACTGTTGCAAAATGCGACATGTAGTAGAGGAACGAAAGAGTAACGTGAAGGTAGGGGTTGACGTTCGGGTCCGGAATGAGGTGACCACGTTCGTCGAGAACCGCGAAACGGAGAAAGACAACGCCGTGGGTGCGGCCCGCGAAGTCGAGGGCATCAAGAAACTTAGCCGTCACCGGGGTCTCGGGGTCTTCCGTCTGGACGTCGACATCCTCCGTGCAACTCGTCTTGATAGCCATCATAATGGGGTTCGACTCACTGCCGTATCCGAGCATGGCGCATCCTAGAGCAATAGCGATGTAATAGGCGTTTTCTAACCATCTTTTATTGGTCCTTTGAATTTGATTGTCGAGACTGTCAATGAATTCCTTTACAGCGGGAGCAAACAAATCGTTACTTTTGCCAGAAAACAGAACCCCATGAGCGCGGACGAAGGCAGCATCAATTTCCTGCAACCGCGTGGGGGTGCCATTCAGATGCGGGTCAAAGAGAGTCATGATACTTTCTCGAGCACTGAGGAACGGAACTGGGACACAGAGGCTCTTGGCATAATAGAACAGCTGCTGCAGAGCTTTGGGGCGCGCGAGGATAGCGAGGTGGTGGTAAAGACGTCCTGTCGTCGGGGCTTTATCGCTTGCCTTGGAGTACCAGTGGCGAGAGACAGAGGTCCACACCTCGCGGTCCTTCATGTTACTGTCTTCGATAGCCATTCTGCGCCTGTTAGCAAGAAGATGAGAGTGGGCTCAGAGCCATGCGAGCCAGAAGGATGCAAAATCTCACCGGTAGCGTCCCAGGTCGCCGAGGCACTCGATCCAGGTATCCTCAAATGTCGGCACCGTCTCATACAGCAACGCCATCATAGAATATGCCAAGTAGATAAATGTCAACATATGGTCCAGCGATGCTGGGAGACGGTGGCGTAATAGCTCGAGGAAGGAGTGGATTCCGTGCCTCCACATGCGCGCTGGCATAGCGTACTTGCTTGCTAACCGGCGTAAAGCTGGGCTAGCAGAAGGATGCTGCGATGCCAAGAAAAAGTCGTAGTGTTCATGTAACAAAGTGCGGTGTAGAGCAATCAGCGCCTGCCACTGCTCGTTGTTTAGTTTGGGGCTTGTATCCTTGATTGACGACTGAGCGTTGTCAACCTCGATGCATTTGCTTTCGACCATGACGAGCTCAGCGTATATACCCTTTACTTCGGCCACAAGCTGTTCCTGGCTAATGGGACGAGTTTCGGGTTTAATCATAGACTCTGGGTCGCTTGGCTCAGAAATCAGTACGGCTGCTCGTTCACTGTACAGGTTTTCTCAGTGAATGGCCCGAATTTCGCTTTACTTAAGACCGAATACCCACGCTATGTATACTTTTTCAAGATATTCCAAACCGCGTCTGAACTCGTTGACACTCTGTGCAGTGAGCGGAAGAGATCTGGCTGTTTCGGGTTGGTCAAACGTAGGACTCTGCGTGGTGGCTTCACGGTCTCTCAGCCGTCCCATTTCAGTCTTAGAAGTGTCTTCGTCAGGAGTCCATAGCCTACCCGGCTTGGTGTTGGGCGCTCTCTGAAAGTCACTATCGTTGACTACAGAGGTACATTGAGGATGGCGAGCGCGTGAGCGTTTCTGCATACTTGATCTGTATTCGCCATATTTTCTTTCATTCTTTTCGGAGGCGGAGAGACTTTCTACGCGGACCGTGTCTGGCGCATTGCTCAAGGGGCGGAGGTTTACGTCGGCATTATTCGCAGCATGTGGTTCGTCGGCCGTGGGCGGCGTTGGTGGGGTTGCCTGAGGCTTTCCTTGACGATCTTTTATTCTGAGGCGACAGAGGTTAGCACTCGTGAAAAGAGAAGCATTGCTGCAAAAAATGCCTACTGTAAACACGTTTGTTTTATCAAGTCGTTATCTGCGTCGTCGGACGTATTAAGGCCGAGTTCCTCAAAGCGTCGGGCAAGAAATTCCTCCGTGGATTGTGAGGGGAAAACGTGGCCGCAGTCAGCAACAGGACATGTGTGCTTTTTCCTGGCAATGGCTCGCTGACGATCCATTATGCGATCGGTCAAGTCCAGAACGACCTCTTGTGGCTTTGTGTTCGTGATGATGATTGACTTGCGATTTGGCGTGACGAGAAATTCGGAAGCAGTGGGCGAAGTTGGACTGGGGATTCGGGTTCCAATTGTCCAGAATACTGCAGGTGAAGGGAAAGTACGAGGAATCCATGGCCTAGCATTGCCCACGGAACTGGTGGTTTTTATTGACCGCGAGTAGACAAGGCAACCATCGAGGCTTTCATTGTGATGGTTCGCCAGGAGCGCAATATCTGGATAAAGGAGCCTTGTTGCGTCAGGCAACCTTTGCCCTTCAAGGATCCGACGAGGCAACCACGCTACGGTGGGCTGCCGGCCGGGAGTTAGCCTCACAGTAGGCGGAGCCTATATGACGGTACAGAGATCGGGCATGCCGGCGACGGAAACTTGACTCACGCTCGGGCTAGTGTTATCATTGTCAGTTTTGCTGTCAACAGCAGCCTTGAGGAAGGCCATGCCATCCGCCTTAGACGTGGGGCTTCACACCGAAGAATGATAACAAGCAACATGCGCTGGTAAGTAACAGTGTCAACACGCGACTCCACTTTGATGAGCAAAACTAACACACCTTACACGTCATCAAAGCGGTGAAGGTGATTGATTATTTACTTTCTGCTTCCAAAATCAGACGCGTGTGGGCAGGAGCCAGAACCGGCCCCACCACGTAATACGCCGCCGGGATACCTTGATTACGGTCATCCGCGTACAGTCCGCACATTCGCGATGCGGTTCTGACGAGATGGCGAGCATTCTGGGCTCTTCTGTGACGCTTGTCGACTGAGGCCTGGTGGTTCGCTTGGGAAACAACAGACCACGCACCTATGCCTTGCAGATGGCAACTGCACGAGGGCGGGCCTCTCATATTGGCACTCGAGTGAGGCGGACCAGCGAGCACAACATAGTCACGGTAAGTAGCCATCATCCAATCGAATCGACCCGGAGCGTTTGCCGTGCTTTGGACGCGGCCATACGCTCTTGTCCTTGACGAGGCGCTGCCTGGAGGTCTCCGCTGCTTCGGTCTCGAAACGCAGTCCCCTGTCGCAATTGTCACGATGATATATAGTTTCGGCTGGTCTTGGAATAACGGAGGGAGACCAAAAATTGGAGTGCTGCGTATTGCAGATGTACATAGATAGTCCCGAACCCAGTTGCGCGTCCGAATCCTCCCCACCACCTACCACATCTGCTCATCGGTTGTACTGACAATTACAACAACGCAGTCTTCACAACGGGCACCATGCACGCTCACCCATCCAGGACAGTCGACGCCCTGCTTGTATCGACTGACCAGGGGTAGCGGCCCATGGTGCGTGGTGGTGAAGAATCCGGGCAAAGCTGGAGTGTCGCCAGTGGTGATGACAAGGGCTATCGCCGTCTGAGCATCGGTAGCTATCCATGATCAAATAATGGCTTATGAAGTCGTCCCCTGTTCCTTGCTCGATTGCAGGTCAGTGGCCACATCTGTCCGTTTGAAGTATGCTCATGCCAGGCGTCCTAAGAGGGACGTGAAGCCTGCGTGTGCCGCGATTGGCTGGAACGGCACCAACGAGGGATGTCCGCCAAGCGCAGAGATTGGAGGGCCGCAAATGGCTCCAGATGTGTCGTTGACAGCAGCTCCTGTGATTGGCTGCGCCCCACTTTCGCGGTTCGACAGGCGGGCCTTGGCAGAAACCTCTGATTACCCCGAGCCCAGGGGTTGGCGTGGTGGGTGGGCAAAGCCAGATCTGATGCCTGGCGTCGTGGCACACGTGCTGTGGGGGCAACAGGGCTGTCCCTTTTTGGCTGCAGCTGCGGACTGCAGCTTTAGCTAGCGGGTGCGACTGGGCTACTTTGGGGTACAATGTACATCCGGGGGCGTGAAGCTGACGGGTGGGCGTGCAGGCTCCACCCTGGGGGTGGGATTCTAAGCACACCCTATAATCGCATCACACCCTACTGGGTCAGCGCATCGTCACCTTTCGCGAATCCGGCGCGGCGGGGTCATCAAGTGGGGCGCCTAGTGGAATGTCAATCCGGCTGGTCCAGGCTATCTCTGCTCTTGCGCCCGTCCGCGCCAGCCATACTTTGTGCACCGGGCCAGCGTGTGGATACCACCCAGCATCTCCAGGTAAGGTTCGCGGGAATGTACCGTCGAGAAGCACCAAGGAGAGATGGACAGGGGAAACAAATAGATCCGCAGAAAGGGAGGACCATTCGTCCTGGTTGGTTGAAGCTATGACAAAAAGGTAATGACTGTCTCTACTTATCGACGTTATCTTCGAAATATCCTTGAACTATTGACAAGAGCCCTTCCGTCTACCATGACGTCACCGCCTTTCCTGCTTATCAGTATAGCTGCCCGTATTTGTTCATGTGCACTGCCCATTGAGGCAATGTAGGATCTGACAATACTAGTTAGATGTGCTCTGGGCTATTCTGAGGAGATACATACCTACCACATGAGAATGTCATTATTTCCGGGATTTCACTCTTCGGGAGAGGCGGCCAAGCAAGCGGTGATGGTACGTCGCTGAATTCGTCAGGCGATGGGGGACGAATTTGCGGTCCTTGCGTATCCCGAGCTCCAACAGTCTTCCAGCGCGTGATTATCGTCCTGAGCTCTTTGTAATCGATGTTCAGCTGGCGTAGAATTCTCCTCTGCTTTTGAAAGCGTCTCTTGATGCGCCAGCGCTGTCGTCGTTCTTACTTCGCCTTTCTCTCCAGGGTTTGGATACGCTTTACTAGGTTATCGAATAGCTCGATCTTCCGAGCACGTTCGGTCGTTGCACTCCTCTGTTGCTGCTTTGCCAGACTCTCGAGTGGACGGGTGGACAAAAATGAGAACATTGTGAAGCACGGGTCAAATGAAGATTTTGAACACGGAGAAATGGCGATTTCCTGACTTTATGAGTACCCGCTAAGGTACCATCAGGCATCTCCAGATGATTGCAGCAGCAGGGGAGGCAGTTCGAGACAAGGAATCCTGGTTTCTGCAGGCCCTTTCGTGAGCCTCTCCTTCTATTAGCTCCGTCGAAGTGCTATTGGAACCTTTCGCCAGGCCAAGAGGCTAGTTTCCAAGAGGCCGAACCAGTGACCCTTTGGCTTGCTGCCCCTGATACCCACCAGCATCATCTACTTGGAGAAGTACGAAGAAACGGTTGAACGGGGATCGGGCCAGACTTTCATGGCAGAGAGAAAACAGACCACAGCCACTGTAAGATTGATGGGGTCAATCCGCATCGCCTGAACCTGCGTCGCCATGCCGATGGTCCTCACTCGTGTGGAACCCCCAACTTTCGCTGAGCTTCTGCAGAGTCACGCTCAGCGGAACGCCGAACCGGCTGGCCCAGGCCTCTGATATTGCGCCCGTCTGCCATTGTCATAAACAATGGCCCACACATCCGCCAATTATATCATCCCATTTCGCGATTGCACCTTCCAACACGCTTGGTCAGCCAACAGCGCCTTAATCCAGATACGAGGAAATCTGCACGAAGCGGATTTGACACAAATGGCAGGCTGACCGATGGAGATCGCGTAATCGAAGCTTGAGGATATCTGACAACTTCTGGGTCCAACGGCTCGACATACACCGTGACTGCCCTGGCAATAACCGTACTTCTTTCCTTACTGTAACCCTGAGGCGAACTATTGCCCGTTACCCAGTCACCCAACACCTAACTTGGTTTGCTCGGATTTATCTTAAAGGATCGCTCAGGATGGGCCGCCCGGTAACTCTGGCGCTCGATTTAGCACCTCGTTGACGTCCATGGGTTTGCAGGAACATACATGATGAAAATAATCCAATTTAGTGACACACTCCCTTGTGCCCTGCATCGTCGTCGCCGTCGGCCTTCCTCTTTGGCACCGTTGCCAGCTTCGAAGGCGTCACTGGCCACTCCGCCGGCGTCTGAGTACTGCGCTCTCCTTTTTCCACCACCGTACCCTGTCCTCCTTTTCCTCCGGGGCTTGGCTTTTGGCCCACGACATGGTGGCTAACGACGGATTATGTCCAGAGCTTCCCAGTCTTCTTTTACGCGTTGTTGCTTTGAGAGTTATATGGTGAGCGGCTTCAGTGGGTAAAGGTTGTGCCTTCCAGTAGGCCTGCCCTAAACTAGTACCCCTAAGGGAAACACCTTCACTCTATATGTATGAGGGGCTTTATTTCTGACTTGTGTTACCGTTGCCTCTCGACCAGCTGACGGCGTTGTGAAGGAAGAAGAGGAGCGCCATTGTAGGGGGTGGAGGAGTATTCGAAACGCTTTCAGGCTCTTCCATCTTCAGTGTGAGACAGTTCAGACGGGATTTGAGTAATGAATGCGGTAATTGTTACGTTCTGTCTCCTATCTAGCCTGGTGCTTTTTTCCTGGCTCCTGCGGACTTAGGGGCTCTCTGGAAATTATTTGCCAAATTGGTTGTCCAATTCATACCTTGACATTCTACGCCGATGAACTGACCGCAAAGCCGAAAGTTATCTGCAAAGCTGCGAGTGTTATCGAGATCTTCGAGTCCTGTTGGAAGAACTATGCCTCCGGCTCGCTCAAACATGCGCCGAAGGATCGCTATGAGATGTAGCTCTTCTTTGTTGCCCTCTGATGAATGCATCTTGGTTTCGAGAACCTGCATTAACATTGCTTCGTTGAACTGCTGCACGCTAGGGGATTCCGTGTTCAGTAGATGCCCACAGAAGCTCAAGATCGAAGTGAAGGCCCTCAATGTGCTAGGGGTTGCATGCTTTCATCGTCAGCAATATAACCGCTCATTTTGTAGCTGGATTCCTTACCTTCATGTCATTGTAAAGAGCTGTCCACTTCAGACGTGTCTCAATGATCAAACGAGTCTCCTGCACTGAACCAATCCAGAAAGAGTGTGGCACGAATCGATAATAGTCTTGTTGCAATAGTCTGCCCCCTTGGTGATTGATATAAGAAGCAGCGAACTGCACACATGAGGTCATGGACTTCTCCCAAAGAGCTTCGTACTCAACCAGGTTGACTTCGTAGAGCACCAACACCAGAAACCGATTGTGTGGTGATTCTGCCGTTTCGAGGACAGTTGGCACGTTTGGGATGCATCTCAGGTCGGTAGCGACCTCAAGGAGACCTTGGTTGACGGTTCTGACCAACCCAAAGCGCCACCTCCCTGGATCTGACCACGCTGTTGAAAGAGCTTGCGGATGCCAGTAGGCGATGACGAGACACAACATCGCACCGAGATTGGCGTGATGAGCACAAGCCGACAATATGAATGGTTGAGTGGAAGAAGGGTGCTCTAGCAAGAGGGAACTGCTCAACTCGATGGATGATAGTGCGCCCCCTTATATTGGCCCTGTGGCTTGCCTGTCGAATAAATCTAGTACATTCCAATACACCATGAAGCTGTAGCCTTTCAACAGAAGCTTGCACGGGTAAACGTGCATGTGTGGACGGGGATGAAATTGCCAAAGTACCATGTCGCTCTTATACGGCTGGTTCCTTCCTTCGGATCTCCATGAACCCATAGACATACGCGACGAACTTGGCGGTGGGATCTGCTGGCAAGGGGTCGGGTTTTTCTTTGAGAAAATAGCGTCGCAGTCGTTTCTTGCAGTACTGCCACACCTCCACTTGAGCACCCCCTGGTGTGCATTTGACCACCTGCCTGGTATCTGCTGTGCACTAAGTAGTGTGCGCAGAACTCATGTGGCACCCCATGTACCGGAAGGTGGATAGGAGCACGACTGCTGCGTTGACAAGGGTTAAAGCCATGGCAAACCAGCCCTGTAGTGGGCGACGTACAAGGAGCGCCCTGTGAGGTGAGCCCAGACCTTTGGCACCCCACGGCACATTGTACTTGCGTCCACGCAGGCAGTACGTCTGTGTCGAAAAGCACAATTGGCCAGGCACAAGAGTCTTGTGGGGACTTGCTAAGTCCCAGGAAACCTTGCACCAAGCCTCGCCATGTGAAGTGCTCCTTTCGATATTTTACTCCTGGTCGTTCTGAGCTGAAGTAGCGCGTTACTGAAGCAGGGTGCCGCCAATAAGAAAGACCATTCTATATGGTATGATTGTGAGACAGGTTGCAACGGCTATGTCCCGGCTGTACGCGGGGCGATTGGACTCATTCCACACCAGGCCACATCATCAGGACAGCATCGCCGGCTAGGAGACTATAGTAACTTCACCCAGATTGAGTCTCAGATCACCGTTGGAAAAACTAACGCGGAGGTACGTCTTGCACGGATAGTAGTACCAGACGTTCGGTGCACGGCCCAGTGGATCGGTCTTTCGCCGTTGGTGTTCTACGTATGCATGCATTGGCTCGGTGACTGCTTATCGCAGACGCTGCCATCCTTTTGCTGGACCAGTTGTGATTAGCAAATAAAAGCAAAGATATGATGGGGACGATGGGCTCGATCTGAACCCTCCAAACCGTCGAAGGCCTGCCTGGGTCCATCACGGGCCCACTGCGAGCATGGAACATGGGATTGGATGCAGTAGGAGATTCCCATTGGAATAACGAGGCCTACGTGCCCGAAACTACATAGTACCGGACATGTTGAGACGCCCGACATTGCAGGTGTAGGAGCGTGTTGCACCCCGTGGGAGACAGTATCACATCACGACTTCGGGGGACATGGATTCCCCTGCTACACTACAAGCACATAGTGGAGGCACCCACACATGTATCCACAGTGTAGCTGCCAGAGCTGTCTTGCAGCGAAGGGAAACCTTGGCTGGTGAATTAGGCCCAGGCACCCTCGGGAGCCCACTCCATATTTGGCGGAGGCTACAATGGCCCTGGACCGATACGATCAGCGCGTAGTGAGATGAAAGGCAGTTTCGTATGGCCTTGCGCTGGCTCCCGTTGTAAGGCGACACATGGCTAATTTGGCATGGCGTTATCCCCATGTCGACGCAACAGTTGTGTCCTAACCGCCTTCTGTCCGGTACATGGGTTGCCACACGATCCCTGCGCATCCTACTTGGCGCACAGCAGACGCCAGTGAGTGGATATATGCACACTGAAGGGTTTTCTGTCGTGCACCAACACCCTGAGGTGTGAAGTAACTGCATGCAATGGGTTTGTGAAGGTACTTCATGGAGGAAAATTCGTCCCTTGCAAGCCAAGCTTCCCCTAGCAAAAGCCGTTCCAGGACATTTCACTGGTAACAGGGTTAGTGGAAGGACTCTCCTGCGCTAAAGAGAATATGGCAACTGAGTCGGCCACGTCATAGGTATGCTGTAGGCTGAGTTCCACCGACCGTGACCCCCAGAGTCTGGATCGCAACATATATAATTGCCATTCAGCTGTCAAAGAATTCGCTCTTCTCTTTGCCCAAACAGTGTCCTCCTTGACGGTTAGATACGCCTCTTGATTGCGGATCTTCTCAATAGTCCTCCACATCAGCCATCAGCTTCCACTCATTCCTAGGGCTCGTTGCTAGACAACATGACTCACGACAGCATGGGAACTCTCCACGCCACTCCATCCGTGCAAAGGGTAACGGATGAACTCGAGAAGCCTGAGCAAGACAACAGATCCTACCGCGTCGTCCAGTTGCGCAACGGCATGCCAGCTCTATTGGCGCACGACCCAGAGGCAGACAAAGCCAGTGCGTCTCTTTCTGTACATGTTGGCTGCTTCAGCGATGAGGAGGATATGCCTGGACTGGCTCATGCTGTGGAGCATGTATGATACTCGACCCTATTCAATGGCCTCGCTGACTCGTTTGGGATTATACAGACTTTGTTCATGGGCTCCAGAAAATTCCCTGCCGAAAATGATTATTCTCAGTATCTGGCAAACCACGCGGGGCGTTGCAACGCGGAGACTGCACAGACGACCACTACATTTTGGTTCGACGTCTCCGCCAAAGTCTCCGCCAAACCCATCGACGATCAGCAGGCGTCACCACTCAAAGGCGGGCTCGAACGATTCGCCGCTTTCTTTGAAGATCCCCTATTCTCCGAAGGGACTCTGCACCGTGAGTTACATGCTGTGGACTCAGAACATCAGAAAAACATTGGCAACGACATCTTGAGATCGCATCAGTTAGACAAGTCTCTTTCCAATCCCGGGCACCCTTTTTGTCACTTTTCAACCGGTAACCTCGAAACTCTCAAAAACATACCAGAGGCAAAGGGCATTGACGTACGGGCCAAGTTTGTGGAGTTTCATCGCAAGCATTACTCGGCAAACATCATGACGTTAGCTGTTCTTGGCAAAGAGCCGTTAGACACACTTGAGCGTTGGGTTGCCGAATACTTCTCTCCTATCCCCAACAGAGACCTGGTGCCAAACAGCTGGGAGGGGGTGCCATATCGCCAGAGCGAGCTTTGTGAGCAGGTATTTGCCAAACCGGTCAAGGACATCAGAAGGCTGAAGCTTGTCTTCCCATTTCCGAACCAAGAACAGATGGCGGCATCCCAAGCTGGCCAGTATGTTAGCCATCTACTTGGACATGAGTCCCCGGGTAGTATTTTGGCCTCCCTTCGTGAGAAGGGATGGGCCGAGAACTTATCGGTCCGCTTCTATCCCACCTGTTCCGGCTACGTCAGCCTCTTGTACTTGTGGGTCGATTTAGAAGAAGAGGTAAGATAACCAACTGAAGCTGCATGGATCCTTGGTTTCGGATAGTAACCCGTGCACTAGGGCTTGAAAAACTACAAAGAGGTCGTCAAAGTCATCTTCCAGTACGTCACACTGCTTAGAGAAGAGTTGCCTAAGGAATGGATATTTCGAGAGCTGCAGTCAATGGCAAACGTCAACTTTCGGTGGGAAGAGAGAATGTCTGCGATCAGTTTCACCAAAGAGACAAGTCTCAAAATGCACGGGCCACTCCCATACAAATGGCTGCTCAGCCGGCTCAATCGCCCAAGGGAGTTCGATGTCCCATCGATCGAGAAAGCATTGGAATGCTTGAGACCAAACAACTTTCGAATGACCATCACTTCCCGGACGTATCCTGGCAACTGGGACAAGAAGGAGAGATGGTATGGCACCGAATTTCTACAGGAAGAGATTCCCAAGGAGGTCATGACAGAAATCCAGAAGGCCGCTTCGACCACAGCCTACGAAAGAATCTCGTGTCTTCATCTTCCTGAAATGAACCCATACATCCCCGCAAACTTCGAGATTTTGAACACAAAGATCGGGGAGTCGACCCTGGCGCCGCGTCCATTTCGCCAAGATGCCATTCTGGTGTGGCCCAAGCAGGATACAACATTCAAGGTCCCAAAAGCTCATGTTTTTATCAACTTCTGCAACCCTCTTGTTTATTCGACGGCGACAAACGCTGTGAAGTCACGCCTGCTTGTTAACCTGATCAAAGACACTCTCAAGTCGCACACTTACTATGCCGAGCTTGCTGGTTTACGATACAGTCTGGAGCGCGATGCCTCGGGCATGTGCCTGAAACTCTACGGATACAACGATAAGCTGGCGGCATTTTTGAAACTGGTCTTGGAAAAGATCAGGGACCTGGAGATCGAAGATGATAGATTCAACATTATCTGTGATAGCCTCGCCCGTGATTACAATAACTGGGGATTCTCGGCGCCGTATCTTCAGGTCTCCGACTACACGGCAAACCTCAACTCGAAGTGCGACTTCACCAGAGAGGATTTGTTGGCTGAGTTGCCAAAAATCACTGCCGAGGACGTACGAGATTTCAAAAAGGACCTTCTCTCCCAAAGCCATATCGCGATTTATGGCCATGGCAACCTTGACGAGGAAAGCGTACGCGAAGTGGCCAAAATGGTCGACGCCATCCTTACACCATGCCCCCCGCCATCATCCAGAGGGCCTGTCGACCGATCTCTGACCATCCCTTCTGGATTAAACCATGTTTACAAAAAAACACTCAAGGACCCCCAAAACGCAAATAATTGCATCGAGTTTTGGCTCTACACTGGACAGCAACGTCACCGCTTGACCCGCGTCAAGACTATGTTGTTTCGACAGATGTGCCACGAGTCAGCTTTTGATCAACTTCGAACGAAGAAACAGCTGGGATACGTTGTCTTCTGTGAAGCCAAAAGCGCCTCGGGTAACTATGGGCTCAGTTTGATCATCCAGAGTGCGCAATCTCCTGAGGACCTTGACGGTCGAATCGAGGACTTTCTTGACTCATTCTCGATCAAACTGGAAAACATGCCCGAGAAAATGTTTGATGATCATAAGCGTAGCCTAAGGGACCAATTGCTGGAGAAATCGAATAACCTGGGCGAGGAGAGCAACAAGCATTGGGAACAGATCATCACGGGTTATGAGGACTTTGACCAAGGTAAGCAGTCTACGACCCGTCCTCTAAGCGATATTCTTACTTTTGGAAGGTATGAAAGATGCCGAGGAGTTGGAGAACCTCACGATGCACGACATGAAAGAGTTTTCCCGGAAACACATCGAGCGACGCTCAGAGACACGGGCTAAACTCGCGGTGTATCTGCGCGCGCAGGCCCCCTCGCTCAACCTGGAACCCATAACTAAGGGAAGTGCGGATGGAGAGAAGAGTAATGGTGGAGCTTCCAAGCCTGTTTGTATTGAGGAAATCAGCGAGTTCCGAAAGGCGCTACTGGCTCAAGAGGGTCAGAAGGTGCAGCCGCTGCAAGGTTGATTGAGCGCGCTTGAAGACGTCATTGAGGTATCAAGTAGAAAGGTTTGAGGTTTATCAGTATTATGTCGAAATAGAATGACCCCGCGCTTTTTCTTTTCATATCTTTCATCTACTTTCATACTCAAAGCTGTTTGGTCTTCAGCGATGCACCTATCGTATCGCCTATTACTACCAAAATCAGCGGAGTAATAATGCAGTCCACAAGACAGCAGCGCGTATCAAGCACCTCCCACTCGCTTGCTTGCTATAGAAGCATGCATTCTATTCTAAGATTGGCAGTTCCTTCTCTCTAGACGGGCGTCACTTGTCCCTACCATGCATGTACAGGTATCAAACGGCATATGACTCACACCATTTCACATGTTCATGTTCCCTTTATGATTGATCACATTCGTAATAAAATCGAGCGTCGAACCTTTTCTGCATTTGACTCCTTTTCCGAGCTGTTGAGCGTTAGCAACTAAAGCAACCACCAGGGGTACCCTACAGGGAATAGTACCTATCCGCTTTCCCCTCTTGCGCCGCAAAAGCGGCGCAGGGGAAGACCGAAGACCAGTTCCCAGCCGCAAAGATACAGACAGACGCCGATATCGTCGTTTTCGAGAGGATCATAAGCAATGTGACGGTTACCAACGGGAATTTGGTGGCGCACACCCTGACGACAATGGTATATGCGTCGGCCCTCGTAATAATCAGGCGTCTGGACTTGGCATCCTCGTCGTTGCATAGGAAATCAAAGGCGAAGATGTCGAAGAGCGGTTGGAGGAACAAGACTAGGGATTCTTGGAGGTCGTTGATACGCTGTAGGAGTATCGCTTGAACGCAACCGACCTTGTTTTCCCCCACGATCTTTCAGATCGGCAAGTTTGTTTTTCATGATAGGGTTTAATACCGCTCTGCTATCAGGAGCAGCTCCAAAGTCAGCAACAAAGACATAAAGTTACAGACAGAAGCCAACGCTCGGCAATCAGCTTGTATGCTTGCGGCCCATGTCCCTGCTCTCGTAAACCGCCGGGCCTGGGCCGTGTGCTTTTAGCAAAGCATGCATGATGCAAAAATCGATAGGAATGCTCTTCCGGTGGGAGGGCTCTTGATTCATGGCACCACTGTAAGTATTGTTAGGAGCGAAAGGGGCACAGTGGTGGAAGAGATGTTCGGGAGATCGGGAAGCAGAAGGCTAGTGTCCTCAACTTTGGCGACATGGCCCCTGGTCGAATCATGTTCTTAACGCACAGGACTGCTTCTGGAATAGAGTTATGCTTTTTGGAGTCACCCATGGAAGTTGATGAAAGGTGCGTCGACATGTAGGCAATACCAAGAAGAGAGGACCTGACCTTCCTGTAAGTGGTCCAGCTGGGGACACGAGAAGCAGAAAATAAAGGACCCCACCTCGCCGACATACAATGTACATTGTTGGGGTGGGCGTAGTAAGGTCCTTTACCCCCCCCTCAATGCGTACGGAGGTATTGTGGATAGTGTAAGTCAACGAACCCATGAGGCAGTGGCGGTGCCCCTGATGCGAGTACAGGTACTTACAGGCATCTGATGCCCCACCGTCAAGGAACAAGTTAAGACACTTGCACGACAAGGACAAGACTTCAATCCAGCATACTGGTATAGGTACCTATGTACACGCCCTTCTATGTGGAGACAAAGCCCAGCATGCACCTAAAATAGAGTAGTGCACACCCTTAACATCGGCAGACACCCCTCTATTGACAATCCCCGCAGGCAGGGACTGCCTTGCTGGATATCGCGGCCATAAGTCACCCCAGGTAACGCTTACCACGGAACCCACCTCGGATTGGGTGTTTACATATCTCTCACCCTGGAAAGCGTCCTCCCAAATGGCCATCGGGGGTTTCGAGTGATGAGTTCCCCAGATATGACCCGATGTCCCCTGCACCAGCGGTCCTCATTTGCGTAACTGACAAACTGTACTCTGTACGGATAGGATTGACCACTGTGTTTTCGGTGTACAGATACATGCGTGGTGGCGCGTATGCAAATATAAGTATGTATTATACATGAACATATTGTATGGTCTACCTAGTGGTAGCAAAGCTCCTTAAAGCTAAGTTGCATAAGCCCCTGACACCGGCCGACATCCCCTATTGACATTCCCTGCTTACTAGCGCAATGTCGGCCGAACTATCCCGAAAACCAGTCCTCATCCAACATGGACTCTCATCACATTCCACATGGAACCTATGTACAATTTTGCGAAACTAACGCTACTTCGTCCACACCCTTTCCAATAGCTGGCATTGAAGAAATCGCACGTTAGAGTGTGCGGCCATCTTTCTCCAACACAGTGCTCAACTGGCAACGGTGGACAGCATCATTATGTTATTGGCAGAAACAAGAAACAAATCGAGGGGGGCTGACACGATCCTTGCGCGGGTTATTATTCATAATCGCCTTGTTTCTTTCTGCGCAGGAAACACCTTGCGCTCTTGTGAACTTGGCATGCAGCCCACGGTTGCATTTTCCTTGATTTAAATACCAAGTGTTCTTTGATCGGGACAGTGAATCTGCACAACTATTGGATCAATCGTTCGCCTTGAGTTCTCATTCGCCGCACATCGTACAGTATGGAGCATAAGTCTCTTCCTCTTTTGCACAAGCTTTCAATCTTTAGGAGAGCCAGAACCTGCTGTTACGTCAGTTTCGAACGCCCGTTATTGGCTGTGGTTGCCTGTTTGCAAGCAAAATGTGGACTTGTTGTAGCTTACTACAGTGCCCGTATACTTCATCGAACTCATTTTTGGCTTTGGACAGGGGCCATCCTCCCTCTAAACCCACCAGTGAGCAGTACACAGTATTACGTCTTCTAATTACAGCCTGTGTGGGGTATATCAAGAGAACGCAAGTGTGTTTCCAAGAGGAAGAGATATATGCTCATGACTGTAAACGTTTCTGTGCATTACAGCAGAAATCAAGCCAAAAAAGTCTTGGTCGTGATTGGATAACCCCTTGAGGTTCGAAACCACTGGCTGGACGGGAGGACAAGACACCATCACGGTGTTGCTGTTCTATAAACAGGTTAATGTTTACAAATGACTAGATGGGGGTGTTTTGGTCCTTGCAACCAGATATTCCTCCCAGTCCCCAAGTCCAGGTACCCAGTTCATTATGCCGTTCTTTCTCTCAAACTTCGCCAAGGTGGCAAGTTCATTGTGGGATTTTTGCCATGCGGTTTTGACCACTGGGTCTGCCTGTTGGCGGTCCAAGATGTCCATCATGGACCTTATGATAATCCTTGTGGTGATGCCACTTGTAAACCCAAATTGGCTGACTGCATCCAATGCCCTATTCCAGTGCAACATTGCATCGCCAAGTTCTGATTGGATATGACAGGTTTTTGCTAAAGTGATGCAAAGTCGAAGCTTCTCATACCTCAGCAAAGTGATGTCCGACTGGAGACAGGAACAAAGATCGCGCGCTTCCCGAAGCATGTCTTGAGCGTCCTCCCGAACGTATTCGGACTTTCCTTGAGCAAAAAGGTTTTCTGCCAAAGAGACTCTGAGGAAGTTCCTGGCGCTCTCATTCACCAAGGGTATCATCTGGCGTAGATATGAGACAGCTTCTGTGGCCCGGCTCAGCTCCCGTAGGGTGTCAGCGTAGCTGCTGGCGAAATCGCGGATCTCTTCTTCGAAGTTAAGACCATTGGGCTGCGACATGATATCCTGCAATTTCTGGAGTTGACATAGCGCCTTTTCGAAATCACCTTGATACCTCAATATCTTAGCAAGAACGAAGTGTTTGCGATAGAGGACAACCTTATCCATGGCACTAAGTTGCTGACGCGGTTGCCATTCATTCAAGACCGCCGTTGCCGCCAGCAGCTCTTCAACCTGAATGCTGTTGAAGGAAGCCTGGATGGCGGCCAGACCACGTACTGAATGTATTCGGGTCTCGTCTTCTGGATGGCTTCCACCCAAGGAGGTCAAGATATCGATGGCTTCCTGGGTCTTCCCTGACAGTCTTTTGACAAGGCTCTCATTGACTCCTAACCAGACGACAGCGTATGCATCATTTGACGCAGAACTGAGCTTTCTGGCCGAGTCAAGAGCACGGCGTTTCCACGCCATACCAGGAAGTCGGCTTGCCTCGATCAGAGTGAGGACTAAGTCGAGTACAGTGCAGCTGGGAAGAAATTTGGCGACGTCCTGATGTGTCTCCAGAACAAACTCGACGTGAGCTTTGCATAGTTTCGCAAGTGGAATACTACGAGAGCGAGGTGAGCACAAATTAGATAGTTCGAGCTGAGGGAAACTTACGGAGGTTCGAGATATTTCCATGTCAGCGCTCTACACGCCACAAGCAAGGCTTGTTGCTTCCAGAAATTTCGTTGGTCATTGTCAAGAGAGATCCAAACTGCTTCAGATACGTCTTTGCTAATACTGAAGGTATTGGGGTTGATTTTCTTGATTATCCCAGTGGAGCAAATCGTCTCCAAAGCGTTCTCCAGTCTTGGACGATCCGCCAGTACTGATGACAACTCAGTGTCAACCGTGCTCTTTGACTCGGTCGGCTGGCCATCAGGCCCCCACCGTTTACGAGCGCCAGCACCGCGGGTAAACAGGTCCAGAGGGACTTCCTTGTCCGGGGCGAGGAAGGATGCCAACACCAGTAAGAGCTTCGCATCATCTGGGGGTTGGCGTCCCATGAGCTCAGGTGCGGTTGAGGCCAACAGCATGGCTGGCCCCTTCAGAGGGCGCATCGACAGAGCGCCGTGACGAGCTATCGTATTGAAATCTATCACTTCTCGAGTCTTTTGGCATAGTGAGGATGGATTCTCGTCGACAAACTGATTGCCTGATACTAGTCAGCTCCGGACGCAGTAATAATCGCACGACATACCTTCAATGTGTTTGGTAACCAAGCTAAAGGCCTTCGTGGCTTCTCGAGCATCGTGATGAATGGCCTTTTGCTGGTACAGCACCCCGAGAGCCGCACGTCGTTGGTCTTGTCTTGCCCTCTCCCATCTGCAGGAAGATGAACATAGGACTCGACGTTGTGATTGGCAAAACTCACGAGCTTGGAGGTGAAAGGATTGCCACCAGCCCGACGAAATCATTAACCCACCCGCCCCACTTCCGGGCCACCCCTACTTCCGGGCCATCCGAAAATATCGCATCACCAACAACATCACCTTTTTCAAACTATCACAACATTATCAATTTACATCCAAACAACGCCATTTTTTCAGAATATCTTCTTCAACCCATCATGAAGCAATATATCGAATATGAGCTCCAGCAAGCCCTTGCCGATGTGCTAGATGGTTGCCCTATTCGCCAGGCTGCTCGGAGATGGGGCATACCATACCAGTCACTTCAATACCGATATCATGGGCGGCAAAGCAGAAATACTGCCTTTATCCATATGCAGCATTTATCCCAGGCCCAGGAGGATAATCTGGCTGCCCAT
>MU843632.1:0-76046 GCA_030867255.1 Colletotrichum somersetense | reverse complement strand
CAAAAAAGGCTTCCAAGAGCAGTCCTATACCCTTGCTATCGCCCAGCAAAAAATAGAGCTTCTTAAGGCCAAAATCAACAACAGCACCAGCAGGAAGAGGAAGGCTATTATTCTAGATCCAAACACGAAGTTCGCGACGATCAAAGAGGTGCGGCAAGCCCAGATCAAGGCTGGTAATGCTGAAAGTGAGCCAGATGAATCCAGCGCATCGGAATTACCTAGTGAGGCCGAAAGTTGTATTATCGTGGCATCAAGGCAGTGTTGATAGTCAATTAAATAAAGTGGTGGTGGTCATGATGGTGATGTTTTTGGGTGGTCCAAGTGGGGGGGTGGTCCAACAGTGGGTGCTTTAACTTACGTTATCTAAGTTTTATCCAAGTTGCCGATCACGCCCTAAGACTCCTTCTGGCCTTGTGGCGATCAAACTGTGCCTAAATGTGATTCACAAGTCGAACGACTGCTATATAAGTACTACTGCGGTGGCAAGGAGAATTACAAGTACGTCTGATGTCTTTTTAGCTATAAAGGGGTAATGGTATACTTCTGACCTTTCTTGGCCTGAATTGGGGCATCGTACGGGTTGCCGTTGACGTTAAATTTAAGCCCATTCTCCACTCTGATGCTAAGCGGACCGTCAACAGACGCCACAATAGTCGCCGTTTTGATGTGGCTATTTTCCCATGTAGCGTCGACTTGAAACCCTCCGCGGGCTCTCCATCCGGTGAAGGAGCCACTGGCCAGAGCCTTGGTAGGCAGGGCCGGCCCCAGATGCACAAGGCCGTCCAGGTGGGATTGCAGAAACACTTCATTCACAGCTTCGACCAGGCCGAAGTTAGCATCAATCTGGAAGACTTCCGACGTAATGGCCCAGAGGTTCGAGAGCGTGTAAGTGGCAATCATTTCCACAAAGTCGTCCACGACGGCATCGCCCAGGAAGCTTCGCGCGTGGAGGCAGGCGGACCACATACGAGACCAGCCCGTCGACCCTGAGCCTAAATCGGTCCGGTGCTGGTGCAAGAGCTGTGCGGCTTTGAACAAGTCTGGATTCTTGAGCGGGCTATATTCATGGCCGGGGTGCAAGCCAATGAGGGGGCTAAAGTGCCGGTGACCGGGCTCGGCCTCGGGGAAGTCCTTGGACCACTCAAGGAGCCGCCCGTTGCTCGGGTTGACGGCGGGAGGTGGAATCTGCGACAAAAAGGTCTGGGCTCGCGTCACCCTCTCGGTAGTGTTGACGGCTTCGCTCAGCTCGATGAAACTCGTCGCCAAGTCCCACAGCAACGCCCGGTCCGACGTGGGTGTGATATCCATGCCCACCAAGACTCCTCCCCCGTCCATGGCATATTGATTCTCCGGGGACGTGGAGGGGTAGATTTTGATTTGTCCCTGGCTGACGACGGAAAAGCTAGTGTAAAAGTCTAGGGCCGACGACATCAACGGCAACGCGACGAGTTTGGCAAAGGTGGCATTGCGAGTGAAGCGATAGTGCTCACTTGCGTGACTGAGCAGCCATGCCCCTGCCATAGTCCAAGGCGCCCAAGGGCCGCTGCCGTCAGCGGGCGCGCAATCGCCCCAGAGATCCATGTTGTGATGAACGACCCAGCCTGTGGCATTGTACATGCGCTGGGCACAGTCCACCCCAGATGTCGCGGCTGTCTTGAGTAAATCCCAGAGCGGCTGCATGAGATCGCCAAGCCCGGCCGTGTTGGCGGCCCAGTAGTTCATTTGCAGGTTGATGTTGACGGTGTACATCGAGCCCCAAGGCGGGTTCATGTTGTCATTCCAGACGCCTTGCAGGTTGGGTGGCAGCGATCCGGGCCGCGACGAGCAAATGAGGAGATAACGGCCATAGTTCCACATCAGAGCCAGCAATTCCGGGTCCGAGTCGAGATCCCGAGTCTTTTGGATGTTGCCGATGCGGTCCATTGTGTTGTATCTTGCGGCCGGCGCCGTAGCTCCCACGTTGAACGAGACGCGGTCATAGTATTCCTGGTGGTCAGCGACGGCGGCCTTGGCAACGATGTCAAAGGTCGAATTCATGGCGGCGGTGAGACGATTTGTCAAGACCTGTTCCCACTGAGGACTGTAAAAGGCAGTCTCGGCGTCCCACCAGAGAACGACCGAGTCGGCACCGCTGACATGAAGAGCATTGCCCTTGATGGGGTCGGTCGTGACAGTTCCTGCATCGTCCGTTAGCGTCGCCAACACCAGATTCCGCGTAACGAACCTCCTTGGGTGGTTAGACAGGCCCGGGACGTGAATTGGTAGCCCGGATCGTCCGAACCGTGCGCGTTCATAGTGATGCAGTGCGTTTGGTCTGAGTTAGTCACGACCGAGTCGACGCCCTTGTCGCGACTCATGTAGAGGGCAAAGGCGATTTGGCCCGGGCTGTCGGCCGTGAATCGCATGGCAAAGACATTGACCGGAGCACTGGCCACGGCCTCGCGAGTGTAGCGCACCCCCTTCGAGGTATACGAGTGCGAGTAGAAGCCCGTCTGGAGATCCAATGTTCGGTTCACGTTGGAGAGACCGTCGTGGCCCGTGACGACATTGAGATTGCCGGCCGGTTCAAACTTACGCGGTCGACTCGGGTCGCCCGCCAGGTTGCCTCCAAAATCCGCTTCGGCCGCATCAATGGTTCCGGCATCGAGCTTTTGGCGAATCCGAGCCAGTGCACCGGGAGCATTGCGGTTGATTCGGTCCTGTTTGCCTCCGCTCCAGACCGAGTCCTCGTTCATGATGATCCACTCATCAGGATATCCTCCAATCGTCACCCCGAGTCGCCCATTGCCGAGGGGGAGGGATGACTTGTAGTCAATGGCCTGGGTGGGGAACCACAGCATGTGCGAAGGGCTGTCATCGGCGGCCGCCGCTTCCATCCACAGGCACGCCACGAGCAAGGCCAGAGGGACCATGGTCTCGGTGGTACAGTATCAATGTGTCGTGGGACAGAAGAGCTGAGCAAGAGCCAAGGCAAGGCAGGGGAACAGGAGAGGGCAAGGCAACAAGAGAAGGCAAGGCTAAGGCAAGGTAGCAAATACAAGAGGGTGCCGTACAGAAAGGAAAAGACTCCCAGGAGGGGGAGCCCTTCTTGTAGTCTTCCATCATATGCTTTGCAGGCTTGGTGGGGGCTTGTGATTATCTACTACGTATAGTCCAGTACAAAAGAAGACAGCATTCGTAGTTCGCGTGTGACTAAGTAGGGGGCCCTTATACGCTCCCAAGATAATAACTAATGATGTGGACAAGGAGGAGGAGTAACGGTAAGGATATCTTATTATAAATGAATATTTAGTGGCCTATATACCCCCTAAAGCATCTCAATAGCCTTGAATAAGATTATATGCCTGTTAAGCAAAAAGCTGCCCCTAAACCTGTTACGGCCCAACCAGTTGGGGTGCTGGCCGGCGTAACTATATAGTGTAGAACAGTGGATAATGATGCAGGTGCATTATTACCGAAGCTTTTGCTTTATGCCAGAGTTGGTTACCCTGACCTGCTCGTGACAAAACCCTAATTATTAGCTAGAGAGAAGAAGGGATACTCTATAGTAATACTAAGGAGTCTTTTATACTATGTAAAAACTAGATATTCAAGAAGTATAGTAATAAAAGGCATTGTATCTATATTACTATATTTTCTAGTTTTAATATATTTTCTAGTTTTAAAAGCCCCTAACTATACTATATTTGTTACGGGCTACGCCGCAGAAAGTATTACAGGGCCTGGGCCCACTACGGCTTAAGCTATCTGATCGCTCTAGCCGAGCACGTGACCCAAGTGAACGCGCGGAGCCAGCGCGCGCATACAGAAGGACTGCGCGCGCGCTCTTGTACGCACTTAGAGATATCTCCTCTTTAGCTTATAATTATTAATTTTCTAAACTTTCTGTCCTTTTTGGTTCCTTCTTATCTCATTGCCACGTGACCTATACTATAGTTCTTCCTTGACTGATGAGGGGTGGATACGATCCCGTAAGTCTTGCATATATGCTACGCCGTAGCCGCCCCGCGCCTGTGGGGCGACCCTGGCCTGTCATACTTATTAGGTCGTAACAACGTATCTAAGCGCTATCAACTACCGTTTGTAGAGTTTGAAACGGAAAAATAAAGGAATACCGTTTTGCTATTGACTTACTTTATGCCGTAAAGTGGGGCTGAGATAGGAGCTTTGCCTTTTGATGATAGAAGTATTATCCTTCAAGATTAGGAAGTTAAGGCTCTTGCAGCTAAGACTTCATGAGGGCCGGATTAGTAGTTGAGGCGGTGACGATTAGCAATTACCTGGTATTATATGTTTTTTAGTTATTGCTCCCTGCCAGATTCTGCAGTGTATCTGTTAGTATTACAGGCCATTTAAATAGGTGAACAGAGATAGTATTTAGGTCTATCTATTGCTGCTGTTACGAAAAGAGTGAGGTTTTCACCGCGTTGGCAGTGCCGTGGATATGGAAGGATCGGAGGAGGGCAGTCACGTGCCCTCGGTTCGGGGTCCGGCTCCATGGTTAATCCGCGGATGCGTGGCATCCTGACAGTATCACAATTCAATGCAAATCATAGAAAGGCTCTTGGCTCGATCAGGTGAAGGTAGGTCTAGAAAGATCAAGTGAAAGTTCCTTGGTTTTCTTGTCTATCTATCTCTATCCCTTTTATATCTTCTGATCGGTGCACATTGCGACCGAAGATAGAGGGACCCAACTGCCTTATGCCTGATCGCCCCACCCCATTCCATTACTCATGATACAATCGCCAAATAAGTATGTTCCTCTTGTCTCCACTTCACGACCCGTCCAGCCTACTTGCGACTCTTTTTCTTCTCGTCGCGTCCCTTCTTCTCATCACGAGTCTTCTTCTCATCGCGAACACCTCCCGGCTGGGAGTAGGGTATCAGCCAAACGAACCCGACGGTTTCCTTGGCAATCTCCTTCTGTCGAGGAACCGTCTGTATAACGTGCTGTGTGGCCTTGACGCCGTTGGGTAGTTTGAATACCTGGAGCTGACTCTTATTGTCCAGTCTTAGGCTTATCTTGTCGGTAGTGTCAGTGCAGAGGTTGCTAACCAGCACGTCACTGTCGACAAACTGCCGAAGATGGCCTGGCAGTTCAATGCCGTCAGCATGTAGCCTCTTGTTTCTCGAATTCCAAACAAGGTCGCGCCAGTTTTCGCCGTAGATCTCGCGGGCGTCACTGAGGAGATTGTTAGGGATTGCGACTTGAAGAACTGCTGCTTTGATAGGAGGCAAACGTTCAGCCTGGTATCGAGCGTACTTGAGGGCGACATCGTGGTGCTTCGTGAAGTAAAGAAGCGTGTTGCTGGCTGGGTGAAAATCCGTCGGTGCCGTGGAGTATAGTTTTCCGATTCGGAGGCCTTGAGCTTCGCTGATGCTATCTTGAAGTCGTGCCTCGGAACCGCCTTTATACATCATGGTGCGACCATCAATGGCCTTGGGGGGAGTGGGTGAAACTGTCGCAGGTGAAGGAAGACTGCCAGTGCCACGACTCGAAGATGCACCAGAGCGTTCCTGACGACCAGGAGGAAAACTACCACTGCTTGAAGATGCACCAGAGCGATCATCGCGACCAGGGCGGATAGCAGGCGTGGGCTTTTTGTTTTCATCGGGAGACTTGACGCGATCGATGGTGTTTGCTTTGTGAAGTTTCTCGATCCTTCTGCTGAGACCGGCAAGAAAGTCGAATGTTTCCTCGAGGTTGTCCAATGCCCACTCTTCAGCGCTTCGTGTGCGTCGAATGTCGTTGAACTCTGGATTCATGATTCTTCTTTGCATGTCCTCCGATATACCCATGTTATTGAGAGCTGCATTCCAGTCGTCATCGTCGTCAATGGCATTCAGTTCCATAGCCTTAGCCCTGATGTAGTGACGGCCTGCTTGGATGACGAAATCTTGCTGGTCTTCTTGGTCACACCAATGACGCCAAATCCTGTCCGCAACGTCCTCGTCGAAGCCCGCGAAGAGGAGAATCTCCTTGCTGTTGAGATCATCGGGAACATCGACGGTATCCTCAGAACTGGAGGAGCTTGAGTATGATGCCATGGAGATCGTACGGAAACCAGGTCCTCTCTTTGTTGGTGGAAAGTATGCAAGACTCGCAAGCGAGGCTTGTGAGAATGTTCGAGTCGACATGGTTCCTTGATTGTAGAAACAGTGCGGATTAGAGAAAGAAAAGAAAAGAAAAAGCTGGTGTGTCAGAGAAAGAATTTAAGAAGATTATATGTTAAAAGAAGACAGTCACGTGACTTTCAAAAGGTGATGCAAAGCTATCTCCGGTACCTTGTTGAGTGTGATTCACACCTCAAGGTTTTCAACAACCATTGTTGTAGAGAACAATAGGGTCATATGACTTTTAAGTGATTCACCCCGTTGCTTCCGATACATTGTCTCTGCCCGGAACCAATGCTGATTGTGTGTAGATCCATGCCTCTTTAGAGACAACTGTTGCTCCGGAAAGTGCGACTTACTGCTGGGCCAGACCGCCGGCAACCCTCAATGTGTTACCGAGTTCAGCACCTCCCCTGGCGTAGGGTTCGGTGTGAGAGGAGGTTAAACGTCCTGCATCCAGACTTTCGATCCCTTACTATTATCTCCAAAGTTATACCCAGCCTATATTAGTAGGCAAGTAACCAGCGTACATTAATGTGCAAATTGGTAGTAACTACTAAATATATGGTATTATGTGTTTCGCTCTGTTTCTACGTGTCATACGGTTGTATTGACTGTGGACTTTTCTGTAGTACATTGAAGTCCAAATGCGAAGTTCTTTACTTGGGGATGGGAGCACTTCGTTATATGACACAGTTTACCAATCCCTCCCCGAATGTCACAACACAACAAATACTAGGGCTGTTTTCAAAAGAACATGAATCTCTTAGTTGAGTCAAAAAAACAAATTTTCTGCGGACTCAAGATGAGTCATGAATGGATATGCCGGCCATATCATCAGCAGCTCTCCCATTAGCAAGAGTCTCCCCCGCTTTGCGCAAAATCCCTCATTCACCGCTGACGGTCGCTTACTGCATACTGTTGCCTTTGTTTGGCCCATGGTTTTTTTTCCCCGCCAGGGTCTCATCACTGCACTACTGATATTGCCGATTCTGGTTGTCTGCTTGGTTCCAGACCATTATCCATTTGATACCATTGCAGTATTCAGCGTGAGACGGCCAGTTCCCGTCTGAAATTCTAGGGCTGAATGGATTCTGCGGCACAACCCAACCTGAGCGCACTCGGCGGTGCCAATCTTTGTGATGGATGCGCCAATGTGATCCTCGACGACAGCAACGACGACTTCGTCGAGGGTAAGGCGCTCTACGGCACCCACGCAACCCTCAGGCACAAGGATGAGGGTAAAAAGGTTATCGTGGGTCTTCGGCCTATTTGTAAATGGAATGATTCGCTACCAGGCTTACCCAGCCTGGCCAGTTCTGCACAGGCTGGTTGTGGCCTGTGTGGCTTCGTCCGAGAACACGTCCTCAAACGCGGCCTAGAATACCTTGGCGACGTCCATATCTCCGCGGTTTATGTTTGGGGTGCCGATAGAAACATCTTTGGCACCACTGTCAGCGACGAGGGATTAGTCTTTTGGAGATGTTGGGTTTATAATCCCTCCACGCAAGAGATGCTCGCGGAGTTGACTTTCAATATCGAGACGAGCAGCGGTACGCACACTCATATGATGTTGATGGGCTTTCCAGTCCACAAGCTGATGGTGCAGCAGACGAACTAGCGAACTGGCTAAGAATTGATGATCAGCGCTCACCTTTCTAAGCCCCGAGAATGTGGTTTGGATAAAGTCCGAGTTGTTACGATGTAAAACAGAGTGCGGTCATACCAAACCAATTGCTTCCTTTCTCCCAACGAGGCTCATTGACGTAGGCCAGGCTGACCAGGACGATCCTCGGCTCGTGTTATCCGAGACACTTATAGATCGAGCCGCTGTAAATTCCCCCGAAGTCGAGTATGCAACATTGAGCTATTGCTGGGGCCCAAAGGAAGATGCCGATAAGCAACTCAAGACTACTCGAGCCACCTTATCTGCGCACCTTGAATAAATTTCGATGGAGTCAATGACTCCGGTGGCCAGGGGCACGGTCATTACGTGCAGAGCTCTTGGCATACGATATCTGTGGATCGACGCGCTCTGCATTATCCAAGGCGATTCCGATGACTGGAGCAAGGAGAGTTTGACCATGGGTCGCGTTTACTACTGTTCGGCCCTCACAATCTGCCCACTTGCTTCGACTTCATGTCTACAGGGATACATAGGGCCCCGATCACCGGGCTATGACGTTGCCTTTCAGTCTACAAGACAGAACAGCGTTCGAGGGACTTATACCCTCTATCCGTCCTCTGATGACCGAGCGAAGAACTGGAGGAATTCGCCCCTGACGTTAGATCTCGAGCAAGCAGTATGGGAGACGAGAGGCTGGACATACCAAGAGAACATGCTCTCAACTCGCTTGCTATTCTTCGGGCCTGGACTATGGCATTTTGCTTGTGAGAAAGAGGCGGTATCAGAAAATTCCTACTTCGTGAGCGGGTCCATCGCCCATGGATCCTTGAGAGCTCTCGTCGCCATGGCACAAGAGCCAGAGCCAGAAGACCCGGACGAAGCGTCCGGGAGAGTAATAAACGCATACGATCGGTGGAATGAGGCCCCGGCGATTCGGACGAGAGAATGGAGCTTCAGAGAAGGCCTGCTGCCAGGCATCGCGGGACTGGCCAAGGAGTGCGCCAGAATCACCAACGACACGTACCTCGCGGGCCTCTGGAGCAGAGACCTGCACTATGAGCTGGTTTGGGAGATCGCGGACGCAGAGGTTGGAGATCTAGACGCCTCTCTCCGCCAGAAGCGGCGGCCCTGTCCCTACGTTGCTCCGTCGTGGAGCTGGGCATCGCAAACCAGAAGCTTTGAGCTCCTCCCGAACCGTTGGTATTTCCTGGACGGCTCGAACCAGTCCGACGAACGTGAGGAAACCCAGAAGATGGTGTCACTTTCCGAAACTCTGCCATGTCACGTCCGTCCCGAGTTCGTCCTAGTCCAGCATGCAATGGATCTGCAATGGCGTAGCCAGTTCGGTCCTCTCAACAGCGGCGAAGACATACGTTTACTTGCTAAGCTGGCGGTCTTCCCTTCAGATGTCGTTATGGAGCCTCGTACCGTAAGGCATCCCCCTTTCGGATACTTTGCAGACGGCAGCGGTATTTGCTTCCTTGACTGGGCGGTGGAGTCAACTCTAGTCCAACAGCCTGGTAAGATGCAGCTGTTGCTCGTTTCCAGCTGCTGCTTCCAGACCAACAAATGGCCAAAACTCCAATGGCTTGCAGGCCTTCGGAATACGCCAGAAAAGACGTATCAAGTTTCGACCCCGCCAAGAGTTTTCACAGGCGAAGACTATCAGCTGATGGACGACTGCTCTTTCTGTCAAAACACGTCCTCCCCCAAGACGGCATGGGGTTTAGTCGTACACCCGGCTGATCGACTTGACGCTTTCTATCGAGTCGGAATATTTGTTCTGTTCTCAGAAGATCCAAATATGGGTGTTTTTGGTGGTGTGACTAGGCAACAAGTAGATCTCTTATGATTCACAGCTCTCCCGAGAACTTGCCCGAGATGCGACGCATTGCAACAAGATGGGGTGGACAACCTAGCATGAGAGGCACTGGCAGCCTTGTTGAGGAACTGGTTTGTGTATCTGGAAAGGCTAATATATATCGATACTTTCGAACCGGTTGACATCCAGTCCCCTGGGAAGCTCAGCAACGCATGGTCGGCGAAAGCGAACAGACGGACATGTTTCTTTGCAAAGGGGATGTGGAAAATTTCACTGACGGGGCGGATCTCGCCGTTTTCACATGTGCTATAACGGCATCGACCGTCTAGCGGAATGTTCGAGAAGGTCTCCTGTCTCTTTGACGAAAGTTCTCGTTTCTGGAGCTGCAGCATCGAGCTGTTGCTTGACCACTGAGCGTCTTGTCTTGACCGGCCGCTAAAACCCAGCCTCCTGGCCGTCCGTCAGAGCCCCTCGTGCTTCTCGGGCGTGGCCAGAAGTTTATCGTTCTTGGCTCACACGGCGTCTTGAGCGCTGCGTGCGGACACCAATTGGCTGGAATTCCTGTATCATCTTGCGCCACTCCGTGTAAGTCAACTTTTCTTTGTCGTGTTCCTCTTTTTTCCATACTATACTATGTGCGATTCAAGACATTCCCTTGCCGCTAGGCACTGATGTCAATGCTAATGTGCGATCTGAGGCATCGGTGGGCCTAAGGATTCCGCTTTATTTTGAGTTTTTCCCCAATTGCGGGCTAGCCACCAGTAAATGCTTTTTGCGTTCTTTCCGGCGGTCTCATCGACTACACAAGTCGATGCCCAAAAATTGAGACACTTGAGCTCATCATCTAAGTGCGCGCCAAGAACGGATTCGGCGTCGACCAAGAGAGACACCGCATTTGGAAAGGCTAATGAAGTGAGGCCGGAGCCTTCATACCCGTTGCCATCAGCAAAATCCTCACGGTCCTTCATTTTCTGTTCCATAGATTATCTTTCGAACTCGAAATAAAAGTCGTATCGACAAGCGAGAATGCTTCTTCGGGTTTACCCTGCCGTGCTCGAAACATGTGAATTTTGACGTACCAAGGGCCCGAATCCTAAAGGTCTTTGCCCTTCCGAGTCCTCAACCTGTTCGGCCCTTTATCTACATATATCCTGCTTTGGAGCACTATGGACGCTGGCCGACAGAAGGCCCGAGATGGAGCCAACCCATTCCGCTTCCAAGCTTCCGCAAGATCGCCATCCTACACTCACCCAACATCAGCAGCAGAGACGCTAGCAGCTTTCCAGGGATCGGGGAATCACGGGGCTTGGTTCCGGGACGACGCAGGAAGCTCCCACGGACGAGACTCCGGTGATCTAACAGGGGGCGCCTGCAATGAAACCTGTGGAATGCAGGACGAGAAAGGCGGCGACGAAAGGAAACCGCCTCCAACGCACCTATCCATGGATCACTGCCTAAAAAGGGCCAGCTCCGGGGAGTTCTCGCCCTCGATCACGGCCCCTAGGAGAAGCATCAATCCCAAGCCCGTCGTGCGCCGGTCACTATGGCGCTTCTTCAGTGGATGGGTCATCCACGTGCCGGCTCTGCTCCTGACGGTGGGCGTCACCGTCCTGAGCCAGCAGAGGCTGTTCTGGTATCCACGCTCGGGCATCCAGAACGAGCGGCTCAATCTGACGGCCGACGACCTCAACAACGTGCTGCAGCTGCCGGCCAAGGTGCACGAGTTCCTCATCGTGGCGTCGCTGTCCGCGATCGGGCTCAGCATCTTCCGACGGCGACTGATCGGGGACGGCGTCCGTCTGGGGTTCCTCACCGGTGGGTACCGGGTCGGGGACCTCGAGTACCTCGTCAGCCCGGCGTTCTGGAGGCAGGGGTTCGGGGGGTTCGGCTTCTGGGACCTCTTTCTCGCCGCGTACTTTGTGTTCGCGACGGTGCTTTCGGCCCTCGTGGGGCCGGCATCTGCCATCCTTCTCATCCCGACGCCCGGCTGGTACAGCATGAATCACGACCTGGCGTTCTACAACATTACCATGCCGCTGGTCTACCCCTCGATGCCCGAGAGTGTCTGGCCTGACTTCTTCAGCCCGGACCGGGCTCCTTGGTCGAACCAATCCGGTGCCGGCAGCACCGACTGGGATCAGTGCAAAGGCTTCCAGGGCATGTACCAGAGATACTGCCCGGCCGGAGGCTTCTCCGACATTTGGACGTGGGCCCAGAGCTTTGGCTCCAACAACCTGCAGGCGAACGTGACTTTCCAATCACCGGCCATTGGGCGGAACCTGATTCTCACCTACTCCAACCGCTCAACGACGATCGCTACGACCCCGTCGAGGGCATTTGTGTCGACCGTCGGCCTGTTCAACAACTACGTATGGAGGAACCCGGTCGGCGACATATCGAAAGGAGTCCATTATCAACTAGCGCCCAGACGGACACACGCGATAGGGGCCCCGTCGATCTACCAACCCTTGGTACAGTCCAAGTGCAAAGTCTACACCACAAGCGAGCTCCTCCCGGGCCAACTGCCGTACTATCCGACCAATTACCTGAACTGTTTCAACGACGCACTTTGTCAACAAAACAGGGACCAGCCCCAGAGCTTTCCCGTGACACGGTTGAGCCAGCTGCAGCGGACGAGTACCCCGCCGACTTTCCGCACCCAGAGCAAGGGAAGCTCGGTCGTCGTCATTTCAGGCCAAGTTCCCGGCTCGACGACCGGCACGGCGAACGACTGGATCTACGGCTGCAGCCTGCTCGCTAGCTGGGTCGCGGCCAACTACACCTTCGACCCCTGGCTCAGCCACACGATAGAGTCCAGCGTCAGCAGTCCCGCCGATATGCAAAACATCGTGGGTAGAGACGCGCTGGAGGACGGCCGCGTCATCAGATTCAACGAGAGCTGGTTTCCCTACATGGATCCCCGGGTCAACGAGACGGGGAAGGACGGGGCCCCGGAGCCGACGACGGCCATCCTCCGGCTGCTGAACCTGTTCACCACGACGAAGGACGCCAACGGCACCATCCAGACGGTGCTAGCGCCGGTCGAGGCCAACAACGTCACGGCGGCGGAGATCCTCCTGGAGAAGCTGTTCGCGGTGTACCTCACCGACGGCCTGGCCCGCACGGGGTCGCAGATGGGGTCGTACCTCATCCTGAACGAGAACGCGACGCACGTGGCGGGCATCGACCTGCTCTCGCAGCACGGATACTTCGGCGGCGTCAACACCATTGACGCGGTCAACGCGACGCACATCCGGTGGCAGAGGCAGAACACGACGACGTACATGAACGAGACGATCGCGCAGCTGGCCGACCAGAACCGGGGGCACCTCAAGTTCGACTTCGACGTGCAGCAGTACGGGTACGGCTCGGGGGACCCGCGCACGACGCTGCGCTTCGCCGTGGCCGTCATGTCCATCTACCTGGCCACGCTGACCGTCTACGCGCTCGCCGTCGCCTGCGCCCACGTGCTGGAGCACTACGACGTCGAGTGGAGGGGGCAGCCGGTGCGCGTGTGGAGCGTCCGGCCCTGGGGCAACCTGGAGGACCTGTCGGTCCTCGCGCTGCGGTCGCAGCCGCCCGCCGACGGGGACCTGACGAGCTCCGGCCGCGGGGACGCGGGCTCGGGCAGGGTGTGGGAGAGGGTCGTGCGGGTGAGGGCGGACGACCGGCAGAACCTGCACCTGGTCGTGGACGAGTCCGTCCCCATGCGGAGGGTGCACCACGCGGGCGGCGCAGTGTACTATTGATATTCCGCCAGGGAAATAGGTTGCTTGGAATCCCTGAGCGCAAAAAAATGTTGATGCCGCTCGAACAGGAACGTGCCCCAGACCCAATCACGACATGGGACGCGTCGGATGTGTAATAGGAAACATTTCATAAGGCGAACTGAACCACGCCTTAACTTGGCCTGCCTGTTGAGACGACGAAATCCGCCGTATCCACGTCGGTCTCGGCGGAAAATAGACGATGGGCGATGGTTTCACTCGTTCATAGGCCTGTATAGTATATAATGTGACGCACGAATGATGATGAGTCTTTATTCTTTTTTAATTTCACGAATTTCTGAGCACATACATCACACTGGGGTATCTCGCGCCGATTCTTCCTTGGAAAGAAGGATAAAAAAAGAATACAAAAAAGCTTTTTCAAAAACGAAAAGAAAAGCTTTTTTAGGCCCTCTCGCCCTTGATCACCTTGTTCCGGCCGACCCCCACCATCTGGATCATCTCCCTCCAGAACGTGATCGGGGGCTCATGCACGACGGCGTGCTGCTCGTAGGCCTCGATGATGGGGCGGTCCCAGGTCAGGTCGACGTCCTTGGGACTAATGTAGCGGGTGCGCTTGAACAGCTTCCAGAAGATAAAGAGAAGGGGCGCGACGATCTGCATGGTGTAGTTCGAGAAGAAGGAGGCGACGCTGAACTCGGGGCGGAAGGCGGACCACCCATAGACCAGGATGACGACGGACTGGATGAAGAGGGCGATGAAGGCGCTGTACGGCTGGAAGTAGCCGTAGTAGGGCATGGTGCGGCGGTCGACGCCCTGGGCCTTGCACGCGTAGTAGTAGTTTATGAAGGTGATGGACATGACGAGGTAATTGATGACGCCGCCGCCGGTGATGAGGGCGAGGAGCCAGCTCAGGACCTTGGCGGAGCCGCTGCCGCACTGCAGGAAGGAGAGCATGGGGAAGATCATGGTGACGGCGAAGCAGTAGATGGGCACGCCGTTCTTGGTGGTCTTGCGGAGCAGGGCCGGGGCGCGGCCGTCGAGGGCCAGACTGTAGAGGGAGCGGGTGGCGCAGTAGGTGTAGGTGTTGCCGGCGGAGAAGATTGTGGTGAAGAGCAGGGCGTTGACGAGGTGGGGGAGGCCCTGGATCTTCATGTTCTCCATGGCCATGACCCAGGGGGAGGCGGCGGCGGTGCCGCGGCCCTCGCCGCCGCCGAGGTAGATCTTCTGGAGGATGGGGTCGTTGTGGGGCAGCACGATGCCGCAGGTCAGGGCGGCGCCGACGAAGAAGATGCCGAAGCGCAGGTAGACGGTCTTGAAGGCCGACTTGATGTACAGGCTCGGGTGCTTAGCCTCGGCGGCGATCATGGAGATGTAGTCCGGGCCGACGATGGTGAAAGTGGCGGTGGCCAGAGCGCCCATGAAGCCCTCCATGCGGCCCGTGTCGCCCTGCGTGAGGTACTCGGAGAAGGCGCCGGGGTTCTTCCAGTAGCGGAAGCCGTAGGCGTCGTGCTGGGGGTTGCCGCCGACCATGGTAATGAAGGTGAAGAAGAAGAGGATGAAGATGAGCAGGACCTTGCCGCCCGAGAGCCAGAACTCTGCCTCACCGAATACACCAACAGCAACAACATTCAAGAGACTAGATTCACACAGTCGACGTTTAGCATGCATACACAAACAAGCACATGGAGCGAATTGGGAGAGAACAGAAGAGGGAGAGGGGGAGAGGGAGGAGAGCAGGGATCACAGCGGGCGCGACGACGAGCTGTAGAGTTAATCGGGGGCCGGATCGAGTCGCTCGGCCCTGGAAGAAAATCAAAGCCAAAAAAGAAAAGACAGATAACAAGCAAGTCAACCATCTTCGACAGTGTGTGTTTGTGTGTGTGTGGACTTACGCGTATGCAAGAATGATGGCGACGCAGAAGCCGGCGGTCGGGCCGGGCTCGGTGATCTTCTCGTTCCAGAAGGAGCAGACGAGGTTCAGGGCGGTGATCTCGAAGGGGATGAGCAGGGCCTCGTAGAGGAAGTAGTTCCAGCCGACCATGAAGCCGAGGGCGTCGTCGACCCAGACGCCGGCGAGGCGGATGAAGCCGCCGGAGACGGGCATGTAGGTGCTCATCTCGGCGATGGAGTTGTTGACTAGGGCAACGACGCAGGCGTAGAGGGTGTAGGCGATGAGCAGGCTCCCCGGCCCGCCCTTGACAAGGCCCTCGCCGATGGTGACGAAGAGGCCGGTGCCGATGGTGCCGCCGATGGCGATCAGCTGGATCTGGCGGTTGTCGAGGCGGCGCAGGAGGCCGTCCGAGTTGTGCCGCACCGAGGAGCCGTAGCTGTCGAGGGAGACCCTCTCGCCGGGGACAGTCTCGGCCGGGCCCTTGAGCTCGGAGTCCGACATGGCTGTTTTTGGGGAGGGGAGGGAGTGTGTTGTGTTTTGAGGTTTCTTGTGCTTAAAAGTCCCCTTTTTTTTTTCTTCGAGGCGCGGAGGCCCAACCCGAGAGATTTAAGCTCGTCCGGTGGGTGAGACGGGAAGACGGGAGGCGGAGGAGGAGGATACCACAAGGCTCATGTGGAGGAATGTTGCAAGGGAGGAGGAGTCGAGGTGAGGGTGGGAACCGCGGGTTGAGAGAGATGGAGAGAGGGAGGGAGAAGTTCGACCGAGCACACAGGAACTTGGAAGCAGGTGCGTGTCAAGAATCTCGACGGGGAGAAGGTTAGGTTTTAAAGGAGGGGGGGGCACAAGAGGAAGAGGCAAGATCAACGGTTCGTCTAGTCGAAGGGAGGGGTTGTATCCGTACTGGGGGAAAACTCTTTACGATGGTCGCCCAGCATCCCAATCTGCGCGGCGCATGCCACACTCACACAATACGACACAAGGGAAACCGGGCAGGGCAGCGGCGCATTAGAATACATAGTATGCGTAGACTACTGCTAATACCCAGATGGACTGCTGCGTTCTTTAGCCGTCAAGCACTGTTAGGTTTCGGTCGAATCACAGCCCGTCCTTCTCGGCGTTGCTTTGCATCAGAATTTCAGGGACACGGGGGAGTGCCACCCACGAGTAAACTACCCTACAATACCTGGTAGCACCAAGCCAAGTTACTACTAGTGCAGAAGGGCAGGAAACGTTGTAGGGTTTTGTGTGGAGTTGGGACCGGGGCCGTCCCTGGTTTCCGTGGGACCTCCCCCCCCCCCCCGATTCTACGTAGTACACTGGAGGCTACACGGTACACCCCAGTTGAGAAACCCATTCCCAATGCTTTGGCGCGGCGCGACGGTAGGCTAAGGCAGGCAGGGGAGAGGGTATGTCCACAATGTCGTCATATCTCTATCTTGGTTTTCTGTCGTCTGAGTCTCGGGCCTGATTGAGGGCAGTCATTGGACCGGGGTTCGAGTCCGATCAGGTGGTCGGCAGCAGGTGCGTTATCGCCGTCCTGGCGTGCGTAGGCGGTCTTTCTTTATCAGTTGCAAGAGGGTTGACTAAAGGATTAATTTTGTTGTCCCATATCGCAAACCCTGGGAAACCCTAGATAAGGTGGGAAATATCCCCCAGCTTTATCTGCAGGGACGGCACGGAGCAAATGGCGAGATTCTGCGCGTGGGGGGGGGGGGGGGGCCTTTTCCGATACGTATCCCCCATATCGCGCGTCGCCCATCACAATCTGGTTGTCTGTGATCAGGCCGTGCGAAGGAGGGGTCTCAACTCTCAAGGGTTCGTTGCGTGTACACTACCTTCTTAGTCTTGTACGATGAACCTACTACTAGTAGCGTCCGTCCCAGTGTTGGAGTGGGATAAGAATGGGCCTGCTGGAACCCGCGGGCCACTTCACGGCCTTGCGCCGTCGTGCGCGAATTTGCAGAGTCGGCCAATGAAGATGGGATGGACTCATCATCAGACACTACATAATGGGCCAAGTAAATGTAGAGTATCCAACACCCCTAGGTAGGCAGTGAGTGCACGTATGTATGTAAACTATGTACGATGTACTGTATGTACGATGTACTATATTTACGGTGTACTGTATTTACGATTGTGGCCAACTGGTGCACTCCAACTCTCTAATTCGCCATTCGGTGAGAGACCGACAAATATAGCAAGACGGCGAAAGCCGGGCGGGCGAGTCCAAGGGTGTTCCATGATCCAGACTAGTGCAAGCAAGCATGGAGCACATGGATGACCAAGGCGAGAAGAGAAATTAGAAGCAGGAAAAGTGAAAGAGAGAGAGGGAAAAACTTTAAAAAAAGCTTTCTAGGGTCGGTCATCTACGTAGGTAGGTAGTAAGAATATATACCAAGATCGGGTACGTACCTTGGTCATCTAAGATACAGGTAAAATCCTGGCCAATCACAACGACTGTCATGTTTTGGAGAAATTGTGTCCAAAATGAAGAGAACACCAAGAGAAGAAGAGACAAACCCCCGGAAAAAAACCCCAACGGGAGCGATGTTCCAAAGGGCATACACAGTATACTCGTAAGCAATACAGGTACTTGTCTTATCCACTTAATATGCAGCCGCCAGGCATGTGGATGGATACTGTACCGTACCTACGATGGACAGTTACTTGTTGCTTCCAACAGACCTACCTGTACATACACTATTAGCTACGCGCGATGTAGTTTACTAGCCAATCGAATTTGCGGAGAGAGCGGAGGGGGGCCGAGATGCTGCGGCTGGTACTGTTGCCTGCTCGCTCGGCGAAGCGAGGCTGGAGGTGGCTGTTTGGGCGCTCGCGGCGACAAGGATTGGGACAGTGGTTGAAAGAAGCCCGTTTCTATTTACAAAGTCATTGATAGATAATTGAAGGCCGATCAACACGCACCGAATGGGTTCTCGGACGGGCTCTGAGCCACTCGTCGTCGTCGGAGAAATGCAAACCACGCTGTGCCGTGCCGTGCCGTGCGTCTGTTTGTAGACATGGGTCCTGAAGGAGGAAAGAAGAAGTCGGCAAAGAGGGTCGGCCAGAGAGGTGAGAGAAGGGGAATGGAGACCAGACGGTGTGGTCTGTCTGTCTGTCTGTCTGTCTGTCTGGAAGACGCCAAGCCATTTGCCAATGCCTACCAGACCAGTATTTCCCAGCCTTGTCTCTCTGGCTTTGCTGAGATTCGGCCAGGTATCGGTATTGATGGTGACATGTGCGGCCTCATAAGGCATCAATGACTTGAGGTACGTACCTCGGTGGAGAAAGACATGATACGATGCCCGCCAAATCGCTGACGGGGAGGATACTTCCGACCACGTGATTGGAACGGAGGCCAGAGTGGGAATTGTTGGCTCCGTACGGCCCCATTCGAAGCGGGGCATATGGTATCCACTTTCGGTCTTACAGGTGCATCATCCTTTGTGTACGTATCTGCCACCCTCCCCGCTCTATCTGGCTTAGCGTTCTTCCAGTACGTACACTACAGACCCTCCCAGGTCGGTAAAGTATCTAGATACCTAACTACGTAGGCAGGTACAATGTACATGTTGGTACGTACTGTATCCGCAGTTGTCCGAACGGTGCGCACTGCACCCATCGGCGGGCAAAGATGACGTCGGCTGCGCGCCGTAGCCGGCGAATAATTGCGCGGGCAATGGCAATGGACGAACATCCATGTCGCATGCCGGTCTGTCTGTCTGTCGGACGACTTGTTCCCTGCGCGCGCAAGGGAAGGCAAAGCAAGGCAAGGCGCAAGGCGCAGAAAAGTCAGCCGCTGCGCTGCGCTGCGCAGACACTCACTCCTCCAAAACAGGCCTGGGCTCCCACTACACTACACTACACTACACTACACTCACTACCCGGCTGGCCTCGGCTGACAGACATTTGTTCGATTCAGCGATTCAGCGGTCGCATTGTCCATTATCTAATGCCAACGTCTCGAAACAAGGGTTTGCGGATTATTGTTTTTTAACAAAAAAAATCTTCTTTCTCTTTTCTCAATTGGTTCCCCCGTTGGACGGAAGAACCGTTGGGCAGACAATTCTTTGGACGGGAATCCTTTTCCACATTTCTCGATATGGCGGCTGCCGACGGTACACGGTGCGGGGGCCGGAAGAAGGATGGACAGACAGCCATCGCTCCTCTGGCCTATTCTATGTATGGTGACATCAAGATTTGACCCGTGTCCATCCTGTCGTATGTACTTCAATTAATGGGCCCAAGTGAGGCCGTTGTCAGCATTGATTGAGCAAGCATCACGATACTACAACTACCCTGTGCCGTTCAAGTTTTACCCGACAAGCATTCCAGAGAGTTGGCGCTCCAAGCGACCGCCCTGTGCTGCAACAAGTAACCGGCACTTTTATTTTATTTTATTTTAAAAAAAAGACGTTTCAAAAAACAACACAAATTAAACAGATGCAGAAGTCGTTCGGATGCGCCCGGCCCGGCCGGCCCCAAATAAGTGCAATCACTGAAGGTTCATGCTGCAAATCCACGTCCGGCACTGTTGTGGACGCTTTGAGAAATCGACCGACCTGCGCAGGCTTTTTGCTCCTAATTTGGATGCCCAACATGCGATTGCAAGCAAAATCACCCCGCGTCTGGGCAACATGCCTGAACTTCAATGTCGAGCACTATTTACGGGTATTATCATCATCTGCCTAGGTTCGCTTCTAGGTCTTTAAGCAAATCGATAACCGCACTCACTCATTCTTTGCGAGCGCAATCACCAGGAAGTTTAAAGTGTATTTTGTATTGCGTTTGTATTTTCTTCAAAATAGTTAACAATACTTTGAAAGCTTGATTATTGATATTAAACAATAAAATTAATATATATAGTAGATCTTAAGATTATTACAAGGCTTATCTAATATAGTCTCCATTTTTAGTAAGTATATACTAAGATACTTAAGTAAATACAACTTGTATTTATGTTATATTTTTCTTCTAGTACAATATAATATATATAAGTACCCCTACTAAAAACGGATTTTCTCTAACTAAGATATAAAAGCGGGGCTTATTTCTAAAAAGAAAATAAAAGACTAATAAATAGAGGGGAGAAAGCTTAACTTAAATAATATTTCTCTATATTTTTATATAGTTTATATAGGCTACTATATATAATAACCCTTTTCACTACACCTTAAAGTTCATAACACTTGTGTTGTATTTGTATTTCTTTCTTTAACTCTCTGGCAATCACTATAATGGACAAAATTCATTCGCCACATAACCCCGCTATGTACATTCGCCGAGTGGGTCAGGCGTTTCAACCACGCGCTGGCCCACAACGCCTGGCCTGGATAGGATACACGCTTCAGTGCATATGGATGGACCTGATGCCTTTCGCCACAACATCAACATCTGCCTCTGGCGGCGCGTAGTATGTATGGATGTATTTGCGCATTCTGTATTGACCACTCCTGGCATCGGTTCCGCGAGCTCATCACCTTGTTCATCCCCAACCGCGCAGAGGGCAACGGCAACGGCCGAAACCGGGAGTGCCGTGATCATGGCCACATCTGTCCGGAACTGCGCGCTTTCTTGTCCAAGCTTACAATCCGGGCAACGATAACGGCGGCAGCTGACCTCTTTCAACGATTGAGGCCCTTCGATTGCGTCCCCATGAACCAAGCATCTCGGGTCGCGGCAGGCCCAACGGCCAATTAGATCAAACACCCTACCTAGTCCGTATGCCCTGCCTGCTTACTCGAGCGTCACCTCCCTCATCCGGGTCAGCACAAATTGGAATCATTCTGGGCTCGGGCAAACGCCGCTAACACAGGACTCGTCGGCCATGTCCTTTGTGTTTTATTCCCGCGCCGGTGCGGACGCCGTTTCGACCTAGGTAGCCCATAGCTAGCTGCCTGAAGTGACGGCATGGACCGTAAAAGCCGTGCCATCGGCATCCCGAGTCAGCCTTTTGCCTCAAGTACCTACTGCACCACGAGCCTAAACACCCAAGACTCGACTTCTGACAAAGAAGCCACGTCGACCTCGTCCGGAGCGAAAACAAACAGAAAAAAGACTGCATCGTTTCCGCCCTTAAACAGCCACTTCCGCTCTCCATCGCCAAAGATCCCTCCCCCCCCCCTTTAATAACCTTTGCCGAGAAAGAGCGGAAAAAAGCGCGCGCACCACCATCACCACCAATACCACCATGACCCGCTCCGCTGCCAATGCTGATCTCCCGCCGGAATACGCGGCGGATGGGGCCGCCGTTCGCGAGCGCCTTCCCCCGGACACTCTCCGCTTGGCGGGCCGCTCCATCCACTCGGCGGCCTCGCGCAGCGTCGACGCGCCAGGGCGCTACGAGCTCAACCACCAGATGGACTTCCTGCGCGAGACGGACAGGCTGGTCGAGTTCAGCCGCATCGACTACGCCGTCAGGCGACAGGCCGCCGCCGCCGTCGGCGACCAAGTGGTCCCGGAGATCACCTCGCAGCCGAGGCACGCCTTCAACCTGGAACGGCCGCCGGCCATCCTGCAGGAGGCGTTCCCGTACTACATCAAGCCCGTCTCGCGGAGCGGGCTGGGCAACATCGGGCTCCGGTTCACAAAGATCGGCAAGAGCGTGTGCAAAGCGTGGCGCGTCGGGCGCCGGCGCAGGGCCGCATCGTCCGCGTCCGCCGGCGCCGGCGCAGGCAAGGAGTACGAGGCGCTTGAGTACGAGGCCCGCGGGCTCCTCTTCGACGTCCGGCGCAACAACGACGTGCTGGACTGGTTTGACGGGGCCGGGGCGCGGGTCGCGGTGGAGTACGCGAGGGACGACATTTACAGCCTCAACGTCCTGGTGGCCATGGACCAGGCGATGCGGGACGCCCTCGTCGCCTCGTGGTGCGTGAAGCTGTGGAACGATCTGGCGGTGAAGTTCCACAGGCGGCGGACCTGGAAAGATGGTGAGTTTACGATGCGAAGAGGAGTCCTTTTCTTTTTTTTTTCTTTTTTTTTTACCTGCGGTAAAAAAAAACCCTGTGCTGACGTGACTACGTGTTCTCAAGTCAAACACATCATGCAGACATGCACAGCTGGATTGCCAAAATGAGAGAGTGAGGGAGAGAGAGAAAGAAGCTTTTGGGAATAGACTGGCAGGGCGACATGGTTTCTTTGGGAAGGGGTTACATGCTTTTGCGGGCCTGGAGCAGAAGATACCCCTAAATCTAGCGGCCACACTGTCTGGCACGTGTTCGTGCTCTCTCCGTGATTAATGAATGAATGAATGAATGAATGAATGAATGAATGAATGAATGCTCGGCTCCGAACCGATGGACACCACCAACGGGGGGAGACCCGCTTTTCCACTCGGAGCGGCCGACGCCGATGCCGGTGCCGGTACCCTCGCCCTCGTAAAAACCAGAAAATACATCGTGCCAGGGGCTCTTGGGCCGAGTTCCGGTGGTGCCTGGATAAAGCGGCACAGGGAATAAACCAATGCCATTGTTTGATAGTCAAACTTGTAGCAAGCCGTCTGCCGGCTCCTAGGTATAGCTAGCCGTGATTAATGCCCCTCTGAGGTTGATAGAACTGGCAGTAACTCCGTCTGAGTCGTCTCCCTCTTTTTTTGGTATTGTTGTCAACCTCAGCAACAGACACTGCGAAATCGAAGCCAGCTGCCGCCGGATTGTGCATCTTAATAGGTCCGTCTATCAATGCCTAGGACCACGAAGGGGCTCTGTACTGCTCCTGCACAGGCGCCCGCAAGGGAGAATGGCAAGTCTACTTGCCTTATCCTATCCCCTGTTGGCAAGCTAGGTAGCATTTACAAAAGGATAGGACGGTTTTTACTTAACTATTAGGAATTTGCATTACATTATTTAAAATAAAGGAACCAGGAAGGCATGTCTAAACGGAGCTTAGACCTCTTGCTCTACCGCCGGCTTTGCAACACTGTTGGCGCCGCTTGTCAGTTTGGCTATAGGGGAGAAAGGGGACGAGATCGTTGGGCTTAAGAGGATGGTGGGGGAGTTCATGCACCCGAACGCTATCTGCTGTAGATGGCAGAGTCTACGGATAGAACGGCGAAAACGGAGGGCTGGCTGACATTTTAAGGAGGTAAGAGCGGGGCTGCAGGGGGAGCATTGCCTTCTATCCGTAGGGCAGGTCGGAATTACCGAGTATAAGCTTTTTATTGTTTCATTTTTATTAACCCAGATGCTCTAAAGCAGCATAAGCCTTTCGACTATAAATCAAGTAGAGAACTCTACACAAGAATTAATATATAAGGGCAATTTAAACACCATTAATTGCATGCCTTTGTACAGGATTACACCTAGTCTGACTCACTTACCTTGGAGCTATCCTACTGCGTCAATTTCCTTCTTTCAGTCTTTTAGTTACTTTTAATTATCCTTTTACAATGAGACTTTCTTTTCTTTCTACTTTAGCTCTGCTCTTTATGATAGCAGCCGCTGATAAGTGCATGTAGGTCGACCTTTTGCGGGGAAATTACTATAATACTAATCTATGCGCTAGCTGTACCGACAAGAGTCGACTTCCGATAGCTTGTGCAAAAGTCCGCGGTAAAATAGAAGACGGGTTTTGCATTACAAAGAAGTCCAATAAGTTCCTCAAAAAGGTAAGTGTACAAACAACTATTCAATGTGGTTTTTACTCACGATTTTATTTAGTGCGCTGGAATCTGCAGGGTTATGAAATAGATGCAGACCTACTTTATTTTGCTGAAAGATGGAGTAAAGCCATCATCGTCAAAAGCCCATTGTTTATAATAGTTTCAGAGGCTGGGATCATACGGAGTAAGGGAGTAAACATTAGTGCCCTTAGGGTTCCATTTTAACATTCAATCTGCTTCCTGTTTGTGCTGCTTTGGCCCTATATTTATCGGTCCCGGTTCCCTGACGCACTATCATCACCACCAACACCACCACCATCACCACTTATTCCTCTGTCCTGCCACCCACATATATACAACTTCCTGTTTCACTGGATATTTCAGATGCGCTGGATTCGTCTGGCCTATCAGATACCTCGCCCATCTCCTTCTGCGCCCGTAGATTGTCCTTAATCCTTGCGAAGGTGCTGTTAGAAGATAGGGTAACCCCTCTTCCTCTTGTAATTCCGCTAGTGTGATGAACCGCAGCGTCTGGTCATTAGAGAGAAAAGTAGTTGTTCTATTAAGAAACTAGATACGAACCGGAGAAGTGGTAGAAATACCCTTCTAGTAGGGTCCGTGCGGGTGGTGTGCCACATCTGTGGCGGACGCTGCTGGCACTAGCCACACGAAGCTATTCCAGCTTCACGATAGCTAGTTATATATATAGGTATGCAGATGCTGGTGTTGCTGCTCTAGAGTTGATAGTCTAGATTCCAGCTTGTCCCTGCCCTTCTATACCTTGCCAGATAGGGTACGCCTAGTATAGGCATCTAAGTCCTCTTTATCTATCTGGTTAAACTGTTGAAACAATCCGTCGGAAACCCAAGGATGAAGTGGCATAGAAGTGGCTGAAACCACTTTAAGACACAGCTATGAATCATAGGGAGTTGCCGCCTACTCCTAGCCAGCAGCATTACAGGGATTTCGCCGTACTTAAACGGCGAAATCTAAGGCAGTTCGTGTATCACGAACTTCCTCCCTTCTACTCCTTGAGCAACTAGATACAACCAGAATTGAACTACTGCTTTACCCACTTGGATACCGTACATGTACCGTATCACTCACGACTGTGATACCAATAGTTTTAACTGACTTGGCCATATCCATTTGGGACGGAAAAGATAAGAAGAGTCAGCTACTTCGGCTACGAAATGTGGAGAACCTGACAAACCTACCCGGCAGGATAGCTACCTACCTAGAGGGTAAAATTTGCGCTCCACGCAAACAAAAAACTGCCCTTCTCCCAATGCACTGACATCATCGGCGCCATTCCCGTCGCCGCATTCCAAACTCCGATACTATTTTTGTTTACTCCGTACTTTTTTCCCAATCACACGATTATCTACCTGGGAGTCAAAAAGATTACCTACCATTGCACACCCCCGCCTGTCTGACTCATCTGCGCGCTGAACACACACACTCACCCCTGCGACATCGCCTCCCGCTGTCCACAGTATGGACGGACCGTACGCCCGGGAGCTGGCCGTCGCCATCGCCGCCGTCCAGCACGCCGCCAAGCTCAGCCGCCGCGTCCTCGCCGCCTCGGACAAGGGCGTCGTGACCAAGGAGGACCTCAGCCCCGTCACGGTCGCCGACTTCGCCATCCAGGCCCTGCTGACCAGCGCGCTGCACGCCGCCTTCCCCGACGACAAGTTCGTCGGCGAGGAGTCCGCCGCGGACCTGCGGGCGAACCCGGACCTCTGCGCCTCGGTGTGGGCGCTCCTGCAGCAGGTCGCGGGCGGCGAGGGGGGCGAAGAGGGCTCGCCGCCGTGCAGGCTGCCCGCGACGCCCGAGGAGATGTGCGACATGATCGACTGGTGCGGCCTCGGCGAGCCCTCGCCCGCCGGCCGGTTCTGGGTCTTCGACCCCATCGACGGCACCAAGACCTTCGTGCGGGGCGAGCTGTACGCCATCAACGTCTGCCTGATGGAGGACGGGAGGCAGAGCGTCGGCGTCGTCGGCCTGCCACTGCTTTCGGCCGACGCCAGCGCGCCCATCAACAACGACTCGGTGGACCCGACCGGCACCGGCAGCATCATGTTCGCCGTCCGGTCCCACGGCACCTTCATCCGGCCGATGTCCGGCCCGGTCGACCTGCCGCCGACCAAGATCCCCCGGCACGCCGACGCCCAGCACCAGCCCCTGGTCTCCGTCACCTGCATCGAGGGCTCCGAGTCCGGCGCCCCGGGCGTCCACCAAAAGGTCGCCGACCGCCTCGGCGTCGCGTACCCGGGCAACGACCTGCTCGGCTGGGTCCTGCGCTGGGCCGTGCTGGGCCTCGGCCGCGCCAACTGCACCTTCTGGGCGTACCGGCGGCGGGACCGCCTCGCCAAGATCTGGGACCACGCCGGCGCCATGCTGCTGTTCGAGGAGGTCGGCGGCAAGGTCACCGACGTCGACGGGAACCCCGTCGACCTGACGGCGGGGCGCAAGATGGTGGCCAATTACGGCTTCGTCGCCGCGCCGCCATCCGTCCACGCCCGGGTGCTGGAGGCCGTCAGGGAGACGTTGAGGGAGGAGGGCCTGCACGAGTTGCTGGGTCAGGACCCTGGGGCGGTAAAATACTAGACGAATCGTGGCGTTTCAGAGCGTTAATTCACATTTTCCCGGATCTAACTCAACTTCTCATGACCCAGATTAGTTCAAGTTCTGGGCTAGATTGTCGGGACGGCGTTTGATCTTTGATATATTTAAACTCTGGTCGGCCCACGAGGCGATTCGCTCTGGAGAAGACTGGCCAGTCTGTCACCATAACTTTCAAGTTCTTCAATGACTCAGGCTTCGCAGAGGTAGCCGTGACCAAGTGTCTATTCCCCTTACCCGAATGGCCAAGGAATCTACGGGGAAGGGAGCAGGCACGCGGTGTCAAGCGCTGTTGCTCCCGGGCCTAGAGGGCATATTCATTGCTCTATTTACACGGGTCCCGATTTGGGCTCACAAGCAGACCATAGTCTTTTGCGTCCAGTCCAGGCATGATGTCAGAAACACCAAGACTCTCGGGTGTTGGGACGGAGTGTCTGTTTATAGAAGAGAGCGAGCCCCTTGCCAAATAAAACATTAGCAAGGGTAAACGTTTGCCTTCGATTGGCTTATTTGTGATGCGGGCTTGTTGCACTATCTCATTTGATTGGTTCGGAGAACTTTTTGAAGTCCAGAAAACTTTAGACGCTGTTTGTTTTGCCACTTCAGTAAAACTCAACGGAATTTTCATTGAGGTTTTCTTTAGGTGGACGAGAAAAAGCTCCAGCAGAGTCTTGTAGAGTGATACAGTCATCCTCCCGGATGCGACTGTTAATCTTGCTCACCTCCATTCGTTCTAGAAGACAGCCTAAGCAGCACCTACATCTCACCATTTCCAGGCTAAGAAACCGAAAGTGCCAGGAGCTGGCCCCATGGTATTTCCAAATTTATATTTGCAATGATCTGACAGATCGCTCACTTTATGCTACGACAGCCGTAGATCTTGATTGGTCATGTGATTACCTGGACACCCAAGACTGATCCCGAGCCGCCGATTTTCTGATAGTGTGCCTCTGGCTTGGCTTCAAGCTATTCGCTTAGCTTTAAGGGGTTTGTCACAAACCACAGTCGGCTGATCTTTCCTTTCTTCCTCCCCTCAGACGTGGCTAAGGCGTAGGGGGGCTTGTGCGAGTAGTAGATTCGAAATACCTACCGTCTCACAAGTATTCTTTGACGTTTTATACATTCAAGGACCACAGCCATAGAGTTTTGTTTGTACGACTTGGGTGGCTTGTATTTACCCAGCAATATGTCATCGTCCTCCTCCCTAGAGTAGATTGAAGGGAAACAGTTCTTGCCTTTCCACGGCTATCCCAACCAATCCCTTTAAGAATCCACGAATGCCTATTTCTTGCCCCAAGCATGGGTTCAGGTTGGTTCTTGCAAGTAGAGGGAACGGCTTTGAGCACCCAATGTGTAGTGGTGTCCAGGCTGCACAAAGCACTGGGAATGCCAAGGACGACTACATACTCGCGTCGATGATTTCCGTAGAGCCACGGAACCTCCACTCTACCCAGTCCATTTGGCCGAGGTCGGAGTTGTACATAAGTATAAACCAACAAAACACAGTGACACTGACCATGTGGCAACAGCGGCTTGTCAGCTATCCGGAGGTGATTGCCAGCGATTGGGCCCTAGAACGGCTAAATTTTCCTTTTGCGGAGACTTGCGCTCGTCAACTTGCATATTCCCTTTGAGTTCCCGTCCTGGGGTTAGTCCGTGTCTCTCATGGAAGCCCACCAACACGCTATCTTGAGTACTTTAGCCTATTTGTGACTGATCAGCAGTGTGACAATCCCTCGGCACCTCATCGGCAACTATGCAATGTCATCTACAGCTCTAGCATGTCACCATCAGTTTCTGTATGTCATCGTCAGTTTCGGCACTCTATCGGCACCCCGCCGATTCTTTCTGCTAACCACGCTGCGGACAAGATCATCCAGAGCAGTGTGGATCCCCCTCCTTTGGTGGAATTCTTCGGTAATGGATGTAACTTCTCTGTGGCGACATTTTGAAGAGCCAGGGAGCCAAGGTTAGAGCTACCAATCCTCCAGTTCTTGACATGACAAGAGGTGGTCCGTGAAAGTAAGAAAGAAATACCCCGAGATGGGGGTTCAAGCTGACGCGATTTGATTGATACATATCCCCAGCCAAGGCACCAAGCCATGGGCAACAGTAAACTGAACGGTTGCGGACAGAATACCGGTGTCGTAGTCATTTGATACTGTCTAACCTAATCTAGTAAGACACCTACTATAGTCACTACACAGACTTCAATATATACAGTGACGTGCAAGAAGTCTGGGCTCACCACACAATGTGCCACTCTAAGTAGGTGAGCCCAGACTTTTTACATGCCACTGTACACTCATGTTTCTATTGCACTCAAATAATTATGATACATCACTTCCATCATAACATGCAAAGAATATTAGGAACTGTGATAGATGCAGGGTCATAGAGTAGAATCTAGGAAGTGCAGGTAAAAGGACGTAGGCGAGGTGGTAAAAACACATGACCACCTTCAGCCGCAGAACTCACAGCCACAGCCACACCAAAGCTCATTAATGAAACATAGCAATGCCAATGACGCGAGGAAACAGCATATCCAGATTGAAAATTGATGCCACGTGGACCCTAGCCTGAGCCCCAACACTACCTTGGACTAGTATATACAGCGGCTATATTTGGCCTGCTCAAAGTGGTCCAGATGCAGTGATATACTGCCTATTTGGCTTGCGTCGCTTCACCTACACTCAGATCGAGGATAAGGTTAAGATTCAGTTCAGGAGTAGAGAAAATACGCGCTGAGCAGGACTGGACTTTGAGCGCAGGCTAGATGGAATCAACCAAACGGCCTAGGTTAGTCTGCCCGCTACCAAGTTGGGTCTACGGCCATACCACGACGAACCACAACTCAGGCGCTAGCTTCACTCGCTCAGTTAGTACTAAGATAGGCAAAGTGGTTTTCCTTTCCAATGCCCAAACTTCCAAACTAGGCTGACTCTCGCACGTACTAGCAAAAGTTTTTGACTAGGCGAAGCCATGCCTCTTACGAAGTTGCTCGTAATGCCTGTCATCATCGCAAATACTACTGTCGTTGCGTGAGCCTAAGACGGTTGGTCAACAGGGCAACCAGGTTTCTTTTTTTTTCCTTTTGTTTTTCCTGTTTATAGTACTGAACGTCATGCCTCCTAAAGACTAGGATGATATTGCCACTTTTTGTTTCGCGAGATTTACAGGAGGTCGTCAACACTTATACTTACCGCTGTGCTCTGCGGGTACGCCGTCAAAGAAGAGGGCCACAATTGTCTCCTGATGTGGCGCGGGCCGACAAAGCGCTACTGAATATTAGTCTAGAAAATCATGCTTTCCCACCCCACTCCGCTTTCGTCGATGCCCTGCACTATTTGACATGTCGCATTGCGGCCGAATCAAAGCCATGGGAGATGTCTTATTATGAAGGTAGACCCTTCCATCTTCCTTTTCCCCCGACGGGCAACCCATGCAAATTTATCGATTCCTGCACGGCGGAAAATCATGAGGCTGCTGCACAATGGTCTGTTCCTGGTAACCGCAACCGCTTGCACTGCTACAGCAACATCGTTGCTGGAACCACGAGCGGTCTCGACAAATACTCTTCTCGAAGGTATTCCAAAGTGCTCAGTAGGTGACACATTGCCCCTTGCCCCAATGGCCGCTCACTTGGCTGTTTTGAAAAAAAAAAAAAAAGGTACTTGCTGATTCCTCTTGTCCGCCGGTAGTTACCGTGTTTCATCGATCTATTATCAACAGCAGACTGCGGCAACAAGGCACTTGGAGGATGCGTCTGTACGAACACCCCCCTCCAATCTCGCGTCGCAAAATGCATACAGACGTCTTGCGACTTCAGCGAACAAGTCGGTAAGGTTTTTCAATTTTTTGCAAATGTTTTGGCTTCCCAACTTCGTTGCTCTGCGAGGGGGAGTAAGGCTGATTTTATTTTCGGCTTCCCACCGCAATAGTTGCTGCTCGAATATCGCAAGAGTTTTGCCACGGCTACCCGATTCCCGAACAACGTCGCAATTTCTGCCGAGTGTTCCTCATCGTTTGGCCTTCGATAACGACGCTTGTCATCGTTCTGAGAATAATATCAAGGAGGGTAGGCAACATCCGGCTTTGGTGGGATGACTGGACAGCATTGATTGCTTTAGTAAGTTCTGTCCGGACGTGAGGCACTGGTCGTTGTGGTTTCACTACTGACAGATGCAGTTCTTTTTGATGCTCACGCTTGGATGCGGCGCGGCAAGTAAGTATTCCCTCGAAGTCTTGCGCGAGAGAGAAAAGAAAAGAAAAAAAGACGCTTTTGTTAACATTGCCGTTTGGCAGGCGTCCAGCTTGGCTTTGGCCTTCACTACTGGCACATAACACCGGGAAATACAAAGCCTATTCTTCAAGTTCGTAGTCCCTCGGGCCCTTTTTCGCACGCATACGACTAATATTTTCTCAAAGCTTTTCTACGCAACGCAGATATTCTATCTCATGAAGCAGTATGGCATATCCTATCCCCTGTTTGTGAGAAGAGCAATATCACTGATTTTTTCTCAGAATCGCTGCCAAAGTTTCCATCTGCGCCATGTACCTACGCATCCTAATCGCCCGCTGGTCCCGGATGATTGTTATTGGCCTCATGGTGTCCCTTGTGATCCAGAACGTCTTGTTCTTGTTCCTGGTGATGTTCCAATGCAGGCCGATTCAGTCTATATGGGACCGGTACATTCACGGTACCTGTCTCAACATTCAAGCCATCGGCTATGCAGGGGCAGCTCTCACGATCACCTATGATTGCATCCTGATAGTCCTGCCAATACCCCAGCTCTGGAAACTGAAAATGAGCAAGCGCAAGAGATTGGTTCTGATTCTTGTTCTGGGTTTGGGCTCCGTGTAAGTGACAAGCGTAGAAGCTTTGGCGTAATGTTCACGGCGGCTGACCCGTCCACAGTGCCTGCATCGCAAGCATGGTTCGTCTCAAAGTCTTGGTCACGTTTTCCAACACTTACGACGCAACCTGTAAGCTCCCGCCCACCCGCCAACAATTCTACGCAATGCTAATGCCTCAAGGGGACAATGTTGAAATTTTCGAGTGGTCTACCTTGGAAATTAACTTGGCCATGATTTGCGGCAGCCTTCCCGCGTTGCGGCCACTATTCAGCAAAGTAAAGGGAAGAATAGGATTGTTCGGTAATCGGGCACACAACGAATCCGGTGCAGAGCTTGAGAACCAGACCAAGCTGAGCGAACTTGGTCAATCAAGAGCATCAGCCAAGTTCTATGTCTTGCCAGATACGCCGAAAAAACTAGAAGAGCTCGGGTGCATTACTGATTCGCCATAGTTGTTTCACCCTAATGCATCCGCTCGGTAATACTAACCGACATATTGCTCCTTCAACGCACATATATAACACATTACGTACAGTAATTCCACACTAGAGACATCTCACCGTGGATGTCAATAATTCGATCATACTATAGAAACAGCCATTTTTCATATATGCCCGGGTCAAACTTGCAACACAGCCAGGAGCCCAGCTATCCTTGCAGGGTGTTAAACTAAGCATCTTGCCAAAGGCTTGTCCCACACATGTTCCCATCGTGAGTCTCAACCGACCTTCTGGAACGGAACTAGGAATCTAGTGCATGAATGCATGGGTCTGTGGCAATTATTCCCCGCGTGCCCCTGTACCAGGCCCCGGCATTATCACTGTCTTTTAAGCACCACGGCGACGAAAACCATACTGTCTTGCGTGCGGAAATATCGGATGGCTCCTCACCATCTTTTGTCCACGTACCTGCCTCCACGGCTGTTGAAGGCTGCTCAGTTTCGTCTCCGCGAGTTTAGCATGTCACGAAATGTACGGCACACGGACTTTGCCGCACATTCATCAGGCTCGGTGGCTTTCCTTTTGCATTAACGGCTGACTCGCATCCTTCGGCCGTCCAGCTCTCGGCTCGCACTGACATCCGCCATCCTTGCACGCCGGGCTACCTCGGACAGCGATATATTTCAGACGATTTGGCAGGCGAAGCTGAGCATCATTATGAGATATGACTTTGATTGCATTTGAGATGGTGCTTGTCGTCAGATATCACCAATCTTCGACTTGTATAGCCTAGGGCTGCCTTATTCCGTCCGATCTCTTCTTATGCCGCAGCGCCGCGATTATTCGGCCCCTTTCTGAACCCATCTAGTCCTGCGTGCAGGCTAACTCAACCCCCATGGTGATCACAGAAGTCCCAAAGGGAGAGCAACAAGTGATCTACGTGATTTTCACAGTCAAAATCCGCCAAGCCGCAGGAGCCGTAAGACCGATATTGCAGACATGTACCTGGCCCCAGTGCCAAAGTTGACGCGCGCTGTGGACCTGGTTTCAGAGCTTGCTAAGCTTCAATTGCTATAAAGTTGAGTCTGGCAGTGATGCCGCGGTGGGTCTTTTTTACGACCTACCCCATGTTCCTCGGGATACCCGATGCACATATGGAATCCGGGGCTGTGTATACCATATTCGGGCAGTATGGTGGTGGCCGTAGTCAACACAATTCTTATAAATTCAGGTCAAAGCCTCACCTTTTCGATCGTGGTCTCACACTATCTCATTGCCAACTCAATCTCTTACAACACGCCGGGTCGTTTTCTTTGTATATTTTCCCAGTATTTACTCAACCAACCTGCTGTGCAGAAGATCTCATTCCACCAAAACAAAATGAAGTTCACCGCCGTTCTCTTTTCTACGTTTGTCGCCGGCGTTGCCGCCAAGGCTGGGTAAGTTGCGGATGAATGCTTCCCAGGAGTTGCCCCAACGACGCGGATCATGCTTCTACTTGAGCAATGTTGTGCTGACAGACACGCCCTAAAAAGTTGCGGTTTCCCCGACGGTCCCGACTGCAAGTCCCTTGGCAAGGGGGCCGACGGCCTTGAGCAGTTTGTCGACGACGGCTGCTGCGTGTTCCCCCTCCGCTGCGGCAACGGAGATGGAGGCGAGCAGTGCGAGTTTGCCAAGAGCAACAAGAAGGTGAAAGACCAAAGGGGCCGCCGCCGCCGCATATAGATCACAGAATATAACGGGGGTTTAATATAATCATTGACAATCAAGTTCAGCATGGCTGTGTTGATGTCAGTCTCTGCAGGGATGTCGAATAGGTGGACTTTTCTGGAGTGGTGAAGCACTTCGCCCTGCGCAACGGTTCGGTCTTGGTTTCCAGAAACACGTGATGACTGCGACTAAAATCTTCTGACACAGACGACTATGTGCCTCCCAGAGCATCCTGTCCGTAGCGCTTTTCTTGACGGCGTTGAACGAGAAATACCATTGAGCTTACTTCTTCGCCTCCAAGTGCAACTTGTGCTCGTAACTCGAGAACAGGAAGCGGACAACGCCCTCCAAGTCGTCCTCAAAGAGGGGCAAATCGGCGTAGTATTGTAGAGCGACTTGGTAGCAGCGCGATGTCGTCCCAGGCGGTGGCGTTACCAGGCTAAAAACCTCGTGTCCAGCGGGCGCAGAAGACGTTGAACATGGAGACGCCGTCCAGTCACAGCCATTCGATGTAGATGGGGTGGCGGTGATAAAAGCCACCGTCGGGCATGCGGCCCGTGCAATGAATCTGATTACACAGGATCCGGGAGGTCGTCTTATTAGTCTCGTTACCGGTAACATTATATATCTAAGAAGGTTTGGTCGGAACGTATGTAATCAAGCGATTCGCTGTTAGTAGTGAGCTGGATATGACATAGTGGTGGTTCTCACCAAGGATTCACTACCTACATCAGAGAGTTTACGGCACGAGCGTATATGAGAAAGCGGTCCATCAAGCGATAGACACTTTGCAAATTTTGGTTTTCAGAATGAATTATACGAAAGCCCAACACAACCTGTGGCACCCGCATGCTATGCAAGCCCTAACACATGTACGTGTGCGGTCAAGAGGATGTGTCATCAGTTCTATCAAAAGTTCACCACGGTTGCACTGATCCGAACTGCTCCCAAGTGAGGGGAGCTCGTCCTCCCGTCCGATCAAACGCCGGCCGAGCGGGTCCCGCGTCCGATCCCTTCGGGGACCCCGTTCGCAAACCTTCTTTAAAAGCCTCACCATCCAGCTCCACCCACCCAATCACGTCAACACAACCCTCAACTCCAGCGATTTGCCTGTCCCCTTTCCCTTGGTGTACCTTGCCGTTATCCTTGAACGATCTCGGGCTTCAGCTACAAACATATACGTACATATACACCTAAAAGAACCCCCCGAAATGGCGGAAGAAAAGACAATCCATCAGCCGATCCACCCCTCCGTCCGCGCTCAGCTGGACCCGGAGTACGTCGCGCTACACGACGCCGTCATCCAGTACATGGAACCCTCCGAGGCCCGGCCGTGGGACCCGGCCTCGCGCTCTGCGCCGAACCCGCTGGCGCACACGACGCAGAAGCTCTCGCCCGTCGGCCGCACGTGGGACGAGGAGCTCCCTGGCGGCGGCGTCCAGGCGCGCGTCTTTGTGCCGGACGGAGAGGCTCCCGACACCGCGGGCTGGCCGTGCCTCGTCTGGCTACACGGCGGCGGCTGGGTCAACGGCGGGCTGGACAGCGAGAACGGGTTCCTGACCCACGTCTGTCGATGTGAGAACCCCCTCTCCCCCTGCCCTTCATGATCTTCGCAAGAGGTCGCTTCCACTCGGAAAGGGAGCCTCTCCTTCCGCCTTTTGGTGGCTGACAATTCGGGACGACTAGACGTGAGGTGCGTGGTTGTCACCATCAACTACCGCCACGCCCCCGAGCACGTCTTCCCCGCCGCTGTGGACGACAGCCTCGCCGGCCTCCAGTGGCTCCTCGAGCCGGCGACCGCGTCCCGGCTGAACATCAATACAAGCCTCGTCACAATCGGCGGCGTCTCAGCGTTCGTCAACCTCCCCCTCCCCTTTCTCTCTCCCGTACCCGCGGGCATCTATCTAACGCGTCCCGTTCCCCCAAACCAGAGGCGGCAACCTCGCCGCCGTCGTCACCATGAAGGCCTCCCTCGCCGGGGTCGCCCCCGCGCCCATCTCCCAGCTCCTCGTCTGCCCCGTCATCGACAACACCGCCACCGCCGAGACGGGCTGGGCCGCCTCCCGGCACGTCCCCTGGCTGACCCCCGGCCGCATGCGCCGGTACCAGGACCTGTACTTCGCGGGTCGCCCAGAGGAGGACAGGCGCCGGTGGGACGCCTCGCCGTGCTTCGCGCCTGCCGACGTCCTCGCCCGTAGCCCGCCGACATGGCTCGCAGTCGCCGAGGTCGACCTGCTCGCGCCCGAGGGTCTCGCGTACGCGGATCAACTGCGGGGCGCCGGCGTCGACGTCCGGACCGAGGTGTACAAGGGCGCGACGCACTCCGTCCTCGTGCTCGCCGGGTGAGTTGACCTTCTCCTCTCTCTCATCTGATCCACGGTGGAGAGAGGAAATTTTGTGTTTTATCTTGCGTCTGACCTTGACGGTAGTGTGCATCAGATCAGCCGGAAGTTGGTCCACGACGCCTGTGCCTGGCTTGCGAGGGGCTTCGGTTCGTCATACGACCATTCCGCCGCCCCTATTCTATCACAGCAAGAATAGGTTGTCTTTTGGCTCCGTGCAGACGCCTCTGTAGTCAGCATGGCTAACTTGCGGTCCTCGGGAACAGAAAGCGACCTGGACTTGGTTGGCACGGGGGAACTGTCCCTTGTCATTCGTGCATCATAGAATGAGACGTTTTATTTACAAGCTCTATATGTAACCTTCAAGGCCTTCAAGCAATTCTATCGCTTGTCAAAAGTGAACGTCGCAAGTCGGGTTGGCGGAAAACAAAAAAAAGACCTGGTCCCACCCGGATTATGTGTGTTGGGATGTGAGGAAGAAGCAAAAGAATAGTCTAGGACAGGCCGCTGCGAGGTCCGAATTCTTTTATTTTATTTTTTGCGACTCCCGCTGCCGCGCGCGTTCGCCCCCCTATGACGCCGTCAGAAGCTTCTGCAGCTCCGCGAAACGGACGGGCTTCGGCAGGAAGACGTCGAAGCCCGACGTCTCGGCGTCCCGCCGGGCGTCGGAGCTCGCCAGGCCGGTCAGGGCTACGACGGTGGCGGGCTTCAGCTTGCGCTCGCGCTCGTACTCGCGGATCCTCTTCGTGGCCTCGAAGCCGTTCATGACGGGCATGCTGATGTCCATCAGCACGAAGTCAAACCGGCGGCGCGTGCTGCTGCTGCCGCCGCCGCCGCCGCCGGATGACGACGACGCCACAACAAACTTGTCCAGCGCCTCCTGCCCGTTCTCGGCCTGCTCGTACGAGAAGCCGCACTTCTTCATGAACATTACGAGGAGCTTGAGGTTGATCTGGTTGTCGTCGACGAGCAGCACGTGCAGGGGGACGGGCTCCTGCTTGACGATGACGGGCCGGCCGCCATTCAGCGCCGGCGACAGAGCGAGGGCCCCCAGGGGCTTGATCAGGGGCTGCGCCGACATGGAAGGCTCCAGCTCGGACGGGCTGGCGTCCTGGTGGAGCGGGGTACCGACCCTCTCGACCTCCTGGGCCTGTTCCCGGTCGGCGGAGAGGGACCCGGCCGGGATCCCGGACTTGCCGCCGTTCTTCTCCAGGTCTGCCGCTCGCTTGAGGCAGTGGGTGAAGACCTTTGCCAGTTTCCTCGGACCGCAGCTGGATGATGGTGTCAGCCATGATGGGGGTCAGGGAGCATATGAAGATCGAAGACTGCTAAAAAACACTTACGGTTGGGGTATCACTTCCACAACCTCCGAGAACTCCATCAGAAGCTTGCTGTGCTCCTGCAGAATCCGCACAGCTTCTTCGGCGTTGGGGCTGACGATGATGAACGGAGCCTTCCTGCGTTTCAGGGCCCTCTTCGAGTTATCCCTGAACCGCTTCTCGAGGGTTTCCACGGAGGGCGACTCCGAGTACAGATAGAGGTCGGCCTCTTTCGGGTCTGCCGGGTCTTCTTTGTCGACCTTCATATGGAACCACTCGGCGCAGGTCTCGGTGAGGATCCCGTTCAGCTTGGCCGCCGGTGCGCTCACTGGCTGCGACCCGGAGGAGCCCCCCCCTCCCTCCAGAAGCACGACCTGCAGGCCCCGGGTCTGTTCGATGGCGTCGCGCATCGCCTCGTCGGGCTCGCGGGACGCCTCGTCGGACGCGGGCGTGAAGACGAGGTGCACGTCGATCTCGGTGCCTCGGTTCTGCTCCGACCTGACCTCGAGGCTGCCCCGGAGGGAGTCGACGATCTGCTTGACGATGCTCAGGCCGAGCCCGGTGCCGGGCTGGAAGGAGTCCTCCTGGCTGAAGGGCAGGAAGAGCCGGGTCTGCTGGAACTCCTCCGACATGCCCTTGCCCGAGTCCGCCACGCGGATCATGGCGTCGATCTTTGAGCCATCGGCCCTCGCCTGACCGCTGAGGGAGACGAGGACGAAGCCCGTCGACGTGTACTTGAGGGCGTTGCCGAAGAGGTTCATGATGATCCTCCGCAGGGCGCCCGGCTGCGTCTTGACAAGCCAGGGCGTCTTCGGGTCGATGTCCACCAGGACCGACACGATGCCCTTCTGGCCCTGGGGCTGGAAGTTGCCCACCGACCGGATATTCTTGGACTCGTTGACGCTGATGCTGGGCTTGATCGGCCCGTCGAACGGGCCCGTGCCCACCAGCTTCTTGAACGCGTGGCCGGCGGCGATGGCGTCGACGACCTCCTCGACGAGCACGGCCATGTCCACGACGGAGGTCATGCTCAGGCTCTCGAGGGAGTCCGAGGTGATGGCGACGGGCCGGTTCTGGTTCTGCTTGGCGCGCCTCCTCATCTGGGCCCGGCCCAGCCTGTTAATTTTGCTGTAGTCGAGCACGTGGTTCAGAGTGTCGAGCAGGGTCTTGCCGCAGGTGGCGATGGAGCTGATGAGGCCCGACTGGTAAGGGTCGGTGCTGGTGTCCTGGAGGAGCTCGGCGGAGCCCAGGATGCCGTGCAGCGGGCTGCGCAGCTCGTGGCTCATGCTCGCGATGAAGGTGGTCTTTGCGGCCTCGTTCTTCTGGCTGTTGATGCGCCCGACCTGGGTCATGATGCTGTTGCTGAAGGCCCGGAGGTACGACAGGTCCTGGTCGAGGTTCATCATGCGGCCGGTGACGGACGTCCACAGGAAGCAGCCGCCGGCGAGCTTGTCCTCGCCGTAGTCGAACAGGGGCACGAAGACGACCGTCTTGGCGCCCGGTATCTTCTTGAGGAGCTCCTCGTGGACCATCTTGACCTTCCGCCGGCGGCCTTCGGACCTGTCGATGGGGCGCGCGCCGTCGACGCCCATGGTCTCCCTGTCGCTCGCGCTGTCGTCACCCGACGAGACGCCGACGCCCGCCTCGGTGAAGGAGAAGGTCTTGCCCATGGGGAACATTGCAAAGTACTTTTCGAGGATGCCGAGCGACAGCGCCGGGCCCTGCTCGATACGCTGGCGCGCCCGTTCGTCGGCCACGGAGTAGCTCAGTATCCTGCAGGGCCTCGAGGCCGGCGACGTGTCCGAGTCGGAGCTGTCGAGGCCGGAGCCCGAGGCGTGTTGGCGGGCAACGTCCTCCTCGTCCGAGGATTGCGTTCTCCCCGGCTTCGTACGGCTCCCCGGCGTCGAGTCCGTCGTCGCCGTGGCACCGAAGAGGGCGACGCCGTCTGCGAGGGTGGAGTGGCGGAGGACGTCGGCGGCCCGGTGGAAGAGCTTCGATAGGCCGTCGGCCCTGAGCTGGGGGCCCTTCTTGGTGGTCGACGGCGGCGGCGGCGGCGGCGGCGGCGGCGGGGTCTCGGAGGGGGGGGAGGTCGGCTCGGCCTGCTGGCGGGACGCCGAGGACTCTCGCGAGCGGGTGTGTGCCTCGTTGTGGCGGAAGTACGAGTTCGACCGGGGCATCGGCCGCCTCGTCGACGTGAGGGCCATGTCTGGTGGGCGTACGGTCGAGGGGCTCCTGGGAACCTCGTCCTTGGCGGCGGTGTGGTCCTCGGCGAGGACCGAGCACCCCTCGATGAAGGTGGCAAGGCCGCGCACGATGCGCTCGCCCTTGAAGCGGTCGACGCGGTCGCGGGCCCATTCCAGGTGCTCCATGACGGTCTGGGCGACGCCCTGCATGAAGCGGATCTCGTCGGCAGTCAGGCCGTCGTGGGGGACCTCGTCGGAGACGGCGAAGGAGCCGATCTTGTGGCCGGTGCGGGAGATGATGGGCACGCCGGCGTAGAAGCGGACGCCGGGCTCGGACAGCACGTAGGGCCGGTTGCAGAAGCGGGAGTCGAAGCGGCAGTCGTTGACGATGAGGCCGGTGGCGGTATACGGCTTGCCCCGGTGGTCGAGGCCGGTACACGTGTTCACCATGGAGTGTTCGCAAACAGCATCCGGGCGCGACAACACGGCGGCGCCCACTAATGAGAATGAAGGTTGTTAGCACATCGGCCCCAAGCATACACGCCCTCTCTCTGTCTCTTCTCCCTCTCTCTGTCCGTCCACCTCATTTTCTCTCACGGAAGCCCGAGGTACCAAGAGTCGACGACGTGACGGACGGTGCTCACGGCAATGTTCTGGGTGGTAAAGAGGCTTGCTACGTACGCCACAAATCGGCACTGGGACTGGTGGACCGTTCCTCTTCGCCGTTCAGGCCGTCGCTCTGGTGGTCCTGCAGTTCGTTGAGGTCCCCGAGCTGGATGACTCGGGTGGCCTCGGCGAGGATGGTCTGGGTGGCCGAGTCGATCAGCGAGACCATGGCGCGCCTGACGTTGAGCCGCAAGACGGCCAGCTGGGCGAAGGCGGTCAGGGCCTTGTCGGGCGAGGGCTTGGGCTTGAAGCCATTGCCGTGTAAGTCGGGGGCGGCGAGGCTGTCTACGTTGAGGGCGACGTTGAGCGAGGAGCCCTGGGCGACCTGCCAGCTCTGGAGATAGCGCTGCACCTCACGCTCGCGCTGGGCTTCGGACATTTGGATTTTAGAGTTGAGAGAGAGGGGGAGGGGCGAGAGGAGGAATGCGATGCGGCGGGCGCGCGCAACACGACGACGACGACGGACACAGGCAAGGGGTGGTTCCGGGCCGAGCGAGGAGTGCGCGCGCGCGGTTGTCTCCAGTGCTCAAAGGCTAAGACAATAGAATGTCGAGACGGCAACGGCGGCTCGTCACTTCTACCCTCGACCTCGTTTCGTCAAGCCTTCTTTGCTAGTTTGTTGCTTGTTTTTTCTGCCCAGTGTGTTTGACTTGCTCGGAGGGGGAGGGGAGGGTCTAGTCTAGTCTAGTCCAGACGGGCGGAACAAGGTGCAGTGGCGGCGGGGTCAAACAACCAACCACCTACGGAGTACAGGCACAAAGTATCCGAAGAGACAACAGGAACAAATCGCGGTGGCTTTCCGAATAGTTTGACTATGCACAAAGGGGCAGGGGATGATGGTTGGGCGCCTCCAAAGGAGCTTTACCCTTTTGGGGGCGGACTTGGTGACAGATGAGGACGAAGAAAAACTAGACCTTGGCCACGACTCTTCTCGGACTTGGGACTTACATCATAACCCTCCTCAACCGGGCGGGATCCACAGCATCGATGCATTCCGCCGTCGAGATTGGCCTGGTTTGGGCCTATGAAACGTAGCCCAGCACCGTTGACTGCGTGTCGATTGGACCAAAGACCATGACTCTGCGGGAGACAACTCGCCTACTGTGGTATCGTTCCCACTCACGATCGATCGATCGACCTCGGAAACCGGTGACCAAAATGCCCCTTAGTGTACTTTGTAGTCCGATGCCAAATGCCGCATTGCCGCCGCAATTCCGGTCGAAAAGCACATGGCACACCACACGAATATAGTATCAGCACTCGGGTGCAGAGTCCACTGTGGTGTACGCAGTGTTGCACGCGACTCGATATTCAACTCGGGACACTTTTCTCTGGGCATGTGTTTGGTGTGGTCAACATACGATCGGAAAGTCTCGATTGACTGACTGACTGACTCTCTTCCCGGCTGTTGCTGGGGGAACAAACGAGGTGGACGGGCTGGAGTGATAGCCGCCCCTGTCGCTCCCTCCCGCACGCCAATGGATGGTTAGAACCCGTACATGGGAGGCCCAGCAAGGTCATTTTGGTCTGCAGATGACCTAACCTGCCTTTGGTCAAAGGAATACACCCCGGTCGTCCTACCCATCAGCGTCTCAATATCACACCCGACAAGGAAGCAAACAAGAGGCTCAACAAACTGCCTGCGTAGCATCCGTAGTAAACCAGCATGCTTCCCAGTGGTTTGGGCCCTAGCAAGCACGAGCCCTCCAACTCTAAATCCGCAGTGGGCGGATAATGCCGGTGGTTCTCTTCACTAGGTATGGCATTCCACAAACCGCATCCCCCGCATGCGGCGATGCTGTAATCTACTAGGTAATGCCTGCTGCAACAGGCATGCCAACTCTCGTAGAGAATCTCACCAGTATCTGTTACCCAAGAAGCTGTCCAGCAGCATCGCTCGCCATGAAACACGGGGCAAAAATTGACGGGATTGCTTGCATATCAGAGCGTTGGAAGTGTCGAACTCCGATAATGACGGAAAGCCGGTTCCAACGTCTCTGTACTTACGTAAACCCGTCTTCAGTCTCGGTGGTAGGGCGGAACTCGTAACAGTCGGGTGCGAGCACATCACATCTGAAGACGAACCGTTCCCGCCTCTTCCATTTTCCATCGTAGGTGAATCAGAGTACTACTCTCTCGATATATGGTCAAAGATGTAATACGTCGGACCATTGTGTTGGAAGAAAACCGAGTAGAGACATCACCGGGCTAGCCTCGCGCGCCTCCCGCTTGGCGTCGCAACGGCAAGTGACTCACGCTGTGACTAACACCGGTACTCTGAATAACATCAACATCCCTTGACCGCCAAAACCAAACCTCCGCTAACTACATCGTAATCTTCCTTCTCGAGATTTCCCACTTCTCAGTCCAGCATCAAGCCTGTGTCCATTGTCCCCTCATCCTCCCCACAACCATGGCCTCGCCGGTCTACACCGTCCTCGTCACCGGCTCCTCTGGCCACCTCGGCGCCGCCCTCATGCTCACCCTCCCATCCCGGGGCCACACACCTCTGGGCCTCGACATCCTCCCCTCCGAGACGACCACCGTCGTCGGCTCCGTCACAGACCGGGCCCTCGTCGCCTCCCTCCTCGCCCGCCACCCCTCCATAGTGCACATCGTCCACGCCGCGGCCTTGCACAAGCCCCACGTCGAATCCCACCCGCAGTCCGCCTTTATCGACACAAACATCACCGGCACCCTCGTCCTGCTCGAGGAGGCCGCCGCCGCCGCTATCGTCACCACCCCAGCCGCGGGCGATGACGGGCCCGGGAAAGGCCGCGAAAGCCCCTCGCGCATCCGCTCCTTCGTCTACGTGTCCACCACCTCCGCCTTCGGCGCCGCCCTCGCCCCGGCCCCCGGCCTCCCCGCCGCATGGATCGACGAGTCAGTCGCCCCCGTGCCGAAGAACATCTACGGCGTCACCAAGCGCGCCGCCGAGGACCTCTGCGCCCTCGCCCACCGCCGTGGCGGCGGCCTCCCCGTCGTCGTCCTCCGCGCCGCCCGCTTCTTCCCCGAGGCCGACGACGACCCCGACCGCCGCGCCAGCCTGGCGGCCGCTAACGACGACGACGACGACGACGACGGCGCGAACCTCAAAGTCTGCGAGCTGGCCTACCGCCGCGCCGACATCGCCGACGTCGCCTCCGCCGTCGCCTGCGCCATGGAGAAGGCCGCCGCCGTCGGGTTCGGCACGTACATAATCTCCGCCCCGCCGCCCTTTTCACGGATCGTCGGCAGCGAGAACCTCGGACGAAGTCTCGAAGAAGAAGATGTTGGTCTTGGGGGACAAGGTTTTCGAGAAGGTCTTGGAGAAGGTCTTGGCGGACAAGGTTTCGGGTCTGCAGCTGTAACAGCTGCAACTGCAGCGGCGGCGGCGGCGGCGGCGGCGGCGGCAGCCAAAAGGAGTAGTAGGCGCACGCTCCTCGGGCGCTTGGACGCGGACGCGGGCGCCGTGTTCCGAGAGGCGGTCCCTGGGTGCGCGGCCGTGTTCGAGGCGCTCGGCTGGGGGTTCCTTGGGCGCGTGGACCGCGTGTACGACCCGTCCAGGGCGGTCAGGGAGCTCGGGTGGGCGCCCGAGTGGACTTTCGAAAAGGTTATCGCGAGGCTCGCGCGCGGCGAGGACTGGAGGAGCGAGCTGACGCACACGGTCGGCAAGAGAGGCTACCACGCCGTGCCGACCGGCGTGTATACCACGCGGTGAGGATGGATGAGGGAGAGAAATCAAAAGGCTGACTGGCTGAATATTGAGCCTATCTCCCTCCCTGGACCCCCCCTGTCCTCCTCTCTCTCTCTCTCTCTCTCTGTGTGTGTATGTGTGTGTGTGTGCGTAAAGTTCGTCTGTGCACCAAATGACAAGCGCAGGACTAAAAGTATGTGACATACGGAAGAGATTATGTCCATTTGGTATCTACGGATCCTCTATGTTATGCTCCCATGTTTATGAGGGGTAACAATAAAAGTGAAAACAATAAAGGAAGGACAATGAGAAAACATCCTTCCAAAACCCGCAAGGCTATACACCAACTCCGGCCCAAAAAAATAAAAATAAAATAAAAAACGCCTGCCAACATATGCACATCCTATGAGAATATGTCGTCACGGACCGCTTCCCCGTCCATCAGTCTGTCTCCGTTCTCATTCGAGCGCCCCTTCCTCCTTTGGCGGCAGGACGCCGAGCTCGCGACCCAGGTCCAGGATCTGCGACGCGACGGCCTCGACGTCCCACGTCTTGATGGGGATGCGGTGCGCGCCGTCCCACTCGACCAGCCGCGTCGTCCCCGGCTGGCAGTACTGCTTCAGCAGGCGGCGGTGGTGCTGCAGGCCCGGGTCCCTGGTGCCGTGGACGTGGATCGTCGGCAGCTTCAGGACGTGGTCGTCGGACTGCCCCGTGGGCCAGTCGTGGTAGTCGACGCTCGCCTCGGCGGCGTCGCCGACCCCCTGCGGCGCGTCCAGCCGGTCGTCGAGCACGATCAGGGGCGCGCGGCCGGCCATCAGCACGCCGAACTTCCAGTCCGCCACGCCGCCGGCCGAGGCGATGCGCTTGCCGTACTTCTGCTTGAGCATCTGCTGCGTGTACATGAGGCTCGCGCTGACCTTGGCGCCCTGGCTGAAGCCGAGCAGGCCGACCCACTCGCCCGTGGCGCCGAGGGCGTCGTCGTCGTCCATGGCCATGCGCAGCTGGAAGTGGATCTCGGCCTGGGCCGTCTCGGCGTCGACGTACTGGTGCTCCGGGAGCCACCGCAGCCAGCGGCGGAAAGGGCCGTGGTCGCCGTAGACGGGGACGATGTCCTGGTGCGGCGCGCAGATGAAGGGCGCGTCGACGAAGACGAGGCGGAAGTGCTTCTTGAGGCGGGCGATGAGAGCCCGGCACTGCATCTTGAAGACGGCTGCGTTGACGCCGCCGCCGTGGAGGCACAGGATGCGAGGGAGGTGGAGGGTAGGGTCATTGCTGCCCGCCGACGGTACGGAGATGGCGCCAGGCATTTTTGTTTATGATGTGTGTGTTTGTTTGTTTGTGTGTGTGTGTGTGTGTGTGTGTGTGTGTGTTGTATGTGTGTTGGGTGATGCTGCGCCCCAAGGGTGGTGTGTGAAAAAGGGTGTGATGGTATTACCCAGCTCAGTCACTTTATCACGCGGGTATCAAAATGGAGTAGTGAAAACAAAAGGCGAGGTTTAAGTTGTTCGAGGAACTTGATGATGCAAGGGAGATGAGAGGGTGTGATGCTTTCAGAGAGACCGACTTATACACATTCGAGTCCGTGGGGGGGCTGTGTGTGGGATAAATAGACAAGCGAAGAGACGGCGGCGGGACGAGAAGAAGATGGAAGAAGCACACCAAGAGTCAAGAGACGTATCTCTGATTCGATCCGAACGGAGAGATATTGGCTTGCCTAGTGTGGCCGATGTCAAAGGGGGGCAGAGAGCCCAACCGTCCCTTCGATAAGCTCTCAATCATCTTGCGCTCGATCGTTCACGGCTCATTGACTCGTCCGTCTTTCTTCGTGTTGCTCGACGCCAAACCCGTTAGTGCTTGGCGGCTTATGCGCCGCAAGGGGACGGCAAGCAGAGCGCCAAGGTGGGTCGAAGGATTCTTGAGCGTTCGTCCGTCCGTGTCTATTTTTTCCTGAGTCTTGTCTCGTCCGTGGGCATCGTCCGCCGGAGCTCCGACCTAAGGGGAGGGGTGGGGGACTAGGACAGGAAAGTAGTACCGTGTGTTTCTTCTCGCCCTATATCGTTTCGCCTTAACGAACTGCCCGGAGATCCAACCAGAGGACTGGGACTGACTGACAGAGAGGCCTGACGCCGTGTGTCTTTGTCACCAATCACGTTTTGCGGTGATGGCCGACGGACCCCAACCAGAGGACTGGGACCTGACAAGACCAACGCCGTGTCTGTCTGTCTCTTGTCACCAGTCTCGTCTCGTAATGCGTTAATGGCCGGCTGGCGCTTCCTCATGAGGGCTGGGACGGCTGGGGTCTGAGGTCTCTTGGCAGTCGTTTTGGGTCGGGTTTCTGCCTCTTCCCTGTCCCCCCACGTGAGGAAGAGAGCGCCCGGCGGGTTTGTAACCGTAGGTAGGATAATTTAGTGTTTGATGGTGTACCTGACTATCCTATTCTTGTCTTGTCAGCTTCACCGGCCGGAGCTCCGGCCGGCAATGGCGGCTGACTGACTGGTGGCAGGCTAACAGACGCCGTGTTTCCAATAGTCATTCCCCTTGGTTTGGTGTCAATGACCTCATCTCAGACACAAATGTGGGTTCCATTACTGTGGGTAAACAGGTTTGGGACAATATGTAGGTGCCTATCTGACTGCTTTCACCCACCCGCCGGAGCTCCGGCCCAAAGAGACTGACTGACTGACTGGCCATGTCTCTCTTGTCAGCCTTGGTTTTACGGTGGGGATCTCCCCATTACATCAGCACAGCAAAAAGTGTCGGGTATGCAGAATCTGTCTGGCCATGAATATTCCAAAAGAAGCAAAGGTCCAAGCTTTTTTGCCCCTTGATACGGTGCACGGACACTTGCACATGCAAAGCAAGGTCCATGACTATCCGTATTACAAAAGTGCATCTCTCCCATGAGCGTAATCACTTGGGTAGGTGTGGCCATGTGTGTGGTAGGTTGAGAGATGGAGGGCAATCAACGTGTTGCAAGCCATGAGACGATTGTGTGCCCCGCTCCACCGGAAAAGGTTGTGAGAGGGAGGCAGAGAGGGAGGCAGAGAAGAGTGAGATTGAGAGAGTGAGAGTGAGAGTGAGAAAGTGTGTGTGTGTGTGTGTGTGTGTGTGTGTGTGTGTGTGTGTGTGTGTGTGTGTGTGTCTGTATGAGAGAGAGAGAGAGCAGGGGGGCTTACTTGGCCGAATTCGTCCAAGGGTCGGTTCATCACTGCGTGTCTGATCAAGGGTCCGTTCATCGTCATGTACCTGTCCGAATCCCCGTCAGAGGGACCGTCATGTACCTCCTTGTATAGTACGAAGGACGAGGGACGAAGTGGTGTGCCTCACTCAGTGAACGGATGGATCGGCTCGGCACGGGTCAGGCTAGGCTGCCCTTCCGGGTACGGTATGCATGCCACACGAGTGCCGGGCAATGGGTTGGGTGTGAAGGGGTGGTCGCCGACGGAAGACAATGAAAAAAGCTTAAAGAGGACAGGTCCGGGGTAGGTTCGACGTCGACAGCGTATCCGCACTATCGATTGAAACGTTACGCGCATACAATACATTAAACTTCCACCTTTCTGGCAGCACGGTCTGCGGAGACGGCCCAGCTTTCGCCCAGGAGCCAGACGAACTGCTGCAGTGAGCGCTGCCTAATCAGATTGGTGCGACGTTGACGGCGGGCGACTACTGTGTGACAGCGCATCTCGCAGACTAGCGCCGCGGCAGTCGGGGAGGCAGGCAGTTTCAGAAGAAAACACGGCCGATCTCTGAAGACCTCAAAACGTATACAGTTTAACGCACACACACACACACACACACACACATATATATATATACATATGTATGTGTGTGTGTGTGTGTGTGTGTGTGTGTTGTATGTATCCACTCAGCAGGGAGAAGCACCTGGGATCAGTGCCACCAGGTCACCGGGCCATTTTGAATGCGTTCGGCTACTTGCCGTCTGTATAAACGGGGGTCGCTGGGCAACATCTCCGTTGCGTCGCAGAGCCGCAATCGATGACGTATTTTGGCGTTAATGTATGGAAAGCTTGTTTCTGCGATGAACTCAATAGCGGCAGTTCAGGTGGAATCAATCGATAACAATGACCAATGATAAGCTGGAGGGTCTAGAAGGACTCTCCCGTCGTCACGGCTTCGGGAAGGGGGGAAGGGTCGTGTGGACCCAGGTGGACCCTCGGGGGTCCATTTCACAGAAGACCGCCGGACACTTGTTTGGAGGACGTCACACAGTGAGTGACTCCAGCTCCACGATGTGCCGTCAGTCAGACTCCAAGGGTCTTCCGCCATTCCCGTAGTCGACGAATTGACCATGACAGATGCATCCCAAGGTCGCGCACCCTCGTGGGTTACCCGATGATTCGCAAGGGGCGGTATCCCAGAAGAAGTGGGTTATGGGATAAAACGAGTAGGGAAACAACGCAAGTCATCCGCATGTTTCGACACCTGAGTGGATACTGCTCATGTTTCTCTGACGGCGACGTCTTTCCACCGTTTTCGTCCAGTTTCGAACGTCTTTGGTCGGCCGGATTCGATGTGCAATTTCCGGATGCGGCAACGGAAATCCGAATGCCCATAATCTGCCCGAGTGTCCGTTCCGTTCCGTTTCGTTTCGTTTCGTTTCGTTTTCGTTTTCGGCATCCGCTCAGTCCGATCCGGGGCCGACTTTCTTTGCTGGGCAATCACCGAATCCCCCAATTCGACCATGGCCCATCTGCCTCTGGTGCCATTGATGCCGAAGAGAGGACCACTCAGTTCAGTCTTGCTCGGTCGGGACTTTTGACCGGTCGAGGTGGGTGTTGTGTGCGTTTGGTCACTCGACTCCTCGACACGTCCAGTTATCCGGTTGTCGTCGCTTGAGAAAAATTTGCCCACTGAGCCGTCTGACTCACTCGCAAACCCTGGCGAGAGAAAACCGGGCAAGTGTTGGCGCCTTGGTGGACAGATTGTGACACGATAGAGTTTAAATGACAGATTGCGTTTTGATCGACTGACGGGAGCCTCGCGAGACGAGACGGACGAGGATGTTTTGTTGATCACAAGAAGGAGAGGAAGGAAGGGGGGGGTTGTTCCTCTTCGTTCATGTTTTTGTTTCTGCACTTGCAAGCCACACCGACTCCGCCACATCTTCTCCGCCACAAACCAACGCCGCACTCGCCCCCCTCGCGTGCGTCTCCAAAATACCCCGCGCACCAGCCACACCATGACGTTGGTGTTAATTACCCCTCACCTGAGTGAGGCGGCCTCTTTCCCCTCTTTTCTCTGCTTGTTAACCTTACCCAGGTACCTCTGTACCTTAGGTAGTGTACCTACGTACGATAAGAGGGGATGCCTTGTATCAGCATCTCTGTAGGCACCTACCTTACCTACCTACCTAGGTACCTAAGGTAAGGCAAGGCAGGTTACGGTGGTCGATAATGTTCAATGCGGCACCCCACGGTAACAGTCGGCAAGTAAGACGATTCAGCAGTAGATGGTAATTATGTAATAGGACACGGAATACGAGAACAAGAGGTCCCAAGCAACCCAAACTTGCACTGCTCAGTCAGCGTTCTTGACCCTTCAAGATACGTATTGCGGGCGGGCTTTTGTTATTCCAATTCGCGCTAGAGTCCCGTTGCAAAACGTAATTTTACACCTCCTCCAGCATGTCAAAGCCTACTAGTCAACTTACTCGGTGTTCAAGTCAGGTCAGTCCATCAGAGTTCGTTCCTAGCCATGTTTGGTTGTAAAGAAAGAGTACGTCTCATTTTGTTGGTCCGCTGTCATGTTCTTGGAAATACGGGAAGGCCGAAAGCCTATGCTCGGGGCATCCCCATTACTCGCCCCGTCGATGAGATGTGAATGGAAGTCTCGGTATCGACTTCTGTTGTACAAGCAAGCATTGGCTTCTGTCGTATTGGAAGCTTTCGATCCCAAGTTCATCTGCGTCTTGTCCTGGTTTCCCATCGGTCTGCACATTGCATTAAGCAGGTGGTAACTATCTACAATACATACATCGCATGTAAACTAGGTAAACGATGTAAGTAGTGACTATTCACATCGTACATACGGAGTATATATACACACATGGGTAGCATCACCCCGCCACACCCGCTCAGCCACACAAGCTCGATGATAGTTGCAGCCCAGCCCAGCCCAGCCCAGCCTAACCCAACCCTGCCAAGCTATTTATTTGTATTGTATTGTACGAAACCCACGTTGACGTCGCTCTGCTGCGCCACGAGGACTTTACGCAATAGCTCCACACCAGCTTCTCAGCCCAAACATCATCCAGCTTAAAACAAACCACTTGACATCCATTTCGAACCAACTTGTCTTCGCCAGCATCAGCCGAGGACCACCTCTTTTTTCCATCGCTACGCATTCTCAAGATACTCAAGGTCTTCCACGTCGCCCGTTCTACAGTTTCCCATTTCGTACCCCCGACGGCCGACTCAGTCGACACAGCATCATCCATCTCATTCACAATGTCCGGCTCAAACTCCGAGAAGCCTCCCATCGTCGACGATACCCACCATCAGGAGCAGCAGCAGCATCAGCCGCCTCCGCCCCAATACACATCGGGCGCGACGCAGTACAACCCCGACCAGAAGAGCGAGCTTCCCGCCGACCACGTCAGCCATGGCCAGGGCCAGGGCCAGGGCCAAGCTCAGTACTTTCCCCCTCCGCCGCCCGGCCCGCCGCCCGCGAACCAGCCGCAGTTCACGCACGCTCCCCAACCGCAGCAACCATCCCAAACCCCGCTCGGCCAACATGCCGCCGCCCAGCAGCACGCCGACGCCACCGCCGCTGCTCCCGGTTACAACCCCGCCGACCACGGCGCCGGCCACCACTACGCACACTTTGACGGGCCCCCGGGCAGCGCCGCGGCACCCGCTCACTCCCAAGGCGGTGGTCCCTACGCCGACCCCGCGGCTGCCCACGCCGCCTACATCGCTGATCCCTCGAGCCACCACAAGGAGAAGAAGGGTTGGGGCGAGCGCCTCTCCCAGATCGGCATGAAGGCCGCCGTCCCTATCAACGCCCTGGCCAACAAGATGGGCTCCCAGAGCTTCCTGCCCACCACCATGGACAAGGAGTGCGAGAAGGCCGCCAAGATCCTCAGGAGCTTCTGCAGTAAGTCCCCTCCCCCTCGTTGGCTTACCTATGTTTCTGTCACCGCCGGCTGACTGCGGTCAACCCAGAGGACGGAATCACGTCCGACGCGCCCGCGCAGGCGCCGCCCGCCACGACGACGACAACGACGACGACGACGACCAAGGACAAGGTCCGCAAGGAGCAAAAGGCCATCGTCAAGATCCCCTCAAAGGTCATCAACAAGGCCGTCGGCCTCGCCATCTTCACCACCGCCCGCGCCGGCTTCAACGTCTCCGGCGCCACCGGCTCCGGCGTGCTCGTCTCGCGCCTCCCCGACGGTTCCTGGAGCCCGCCTTCGGGCATCCAGGTCCACGCCCTCGGCGCCGGCTTCATGATCGGCATCGACATCTACGACTGCGTCTGCGTCATCAACAGCCGCGACGCCCTCGCCGCCTTCACGGGAACCCGCGTCTCCCTCGGCCCCGACGTCGCCGTCGTCGCCGGGCCCTACGGCGCCGGCGGCGTGCTGGACGTCGGCGCCTCCTTTGGTGGGAAGCACGCCGAGGACGACAAGACCGCCGAGCAGCAGCAGACCGACACGAAGCCCGCCGCCGCTGCTGACGACGGCAAGCTGAGGCCCGACGACGAGAAGGAGAAGAAGCGCAGGAGCAGCAGCTCCTCCATCAAGCCCGTCTTCTCCTACGTCAAGTCCCGCGGCTTTTACGCCGGCATCCAGGTCGACGGCACCGTCGTCACCGAGAGGAAGGACGCCAACGCCGCCTTTTACGGCCAAAAGGTCACCGTCGACCAGATCATCAAGGGCCAGGTGCCCCCCCAGGGCCCCGCCGGCATGTGGCCCGCGGGCGCCCAGCCCCTCTTCGACGCCCTCCGCACCGCCGAGCAGCAGAAGCCCCTCCCCGAGGTCCACCTTCCCCAGGCGACGCCCGGCCAGGCCCCTCCTCAAGGTTCCATCCCTCCGCAGCAACAGTACGGCGGCGGCGGCGGCGGCCCCTTGGGGTCACACCCGTCCGGCCAGGGTCCCACCGCCTCGGGCGCTCTGGACCGTGAAGAGCAGCTCCCCGGGTACGTCGAGGACGGGGTCGCACGCCCCGGCGTGGGCGACCACAAAACCCAGTACCATTAGATGGCGGAAGGGGGTGTGGAGGTGGTCGATAGTGGAGGGTGAGGAGCGAGCTTGGGCATGAAAGTTACGTTGGACTGGAAGATATCCCCGAAGCGTTTGTGGCATTGTTCTTCTTCTTTTTTCTTTCTCTTTTTTTCTTTTTTGACAAGTTAGCCTAGCCTGTTGAATAAGTCGAATGCAATCCTCGTGAACAAAACGGCCTCATGGAATCCGGTTCGATGTGTGTTTACGTATAATGTGTGCGATGACACGTCTATAACCAGTCCAGGTAAGGGCCTGGCTCTCTCTCTCTCTCTCTCTCTCCCGCAACCCTATCACCCACACACAAACCCTCATGCCCCCCCGCGAGCCGGCGGCCGAAATGTGCGACACGGTGGTACCGTCTCCCCGAAGACGTCATGGAAACATGTGGGAGACCGAGATGATGCTGTCCTGGCAGCTTTCGGCGACCGCACCCTCCCTCCCGCCGATGTGTTACGACGTTTGAGACGCGTCTGGTGTGCATGGAAAGGAACGAATCCCCCCGGCGGCCCGATGCGACAGCCTCCGGGTGGAGCATGATACCTGGACAAGCCACACAGCTTTTGGACGTTTTATTTCATTTCATGGTATTTCACCCTTGAATGCCCCGACCATGGGGGGGCGGCAGGTAAGTCGAGTCTACGCCAATCATCCATCGTCGAGGTTGAGGTTGGCAGGAGCGGGAGGGACATGTATGAAAAGTGGTAAAGAAAAAGAGGGTGACCACCTACGTCCGTTCCATTGGCAGGGACGATGACAGTCGTCGGTCGATCCCAAAACCCTTATGGGAGGGAAGGGGGGGGGGGGGGGGACTGGATGGCTCAGGTGGCTTGATCTCGCATGCTGCCCGCATCGTTGTTACAAAGCGTGCTTCATAGATATTATATCTATATCTGGTTGGTCGCGTGGGTTCGCGCTAGACTGATTGTCATGTTTGAACCACCCCGCCGCCAAGCCCGTCCCGCGATGTGTACGATGGGGGAAGGGGAAGGGGGATAAGCGAAGAAGGGGACTGACTGGACAGGGACAAAAAGAAAGGGGAACAGCAAAAAAGAATCAAGAAAAGAATGATTGGTTTTCGGGGTCACCCTCCTCCCCCCCCCCCCCCCCCCCCCCCCCCCCCCCCCGACCGTTGCAGCCGCGGCACGACAGGATCGTGCAGCGACATGCCTAGTGTCGGGTGTAGTACACCAAGGGAAACAAACAAACTATGGAAGTCAGCGACCAGACCCGTCAGATCGCGCGATGTTTGCTCGCCGAGCTCCCGGAGGTTCGACGTCCGCCCTCCGTCTAAAGCGGACGCCCGAGTAGCCGAACAGCAGTTACCGGTATACAAGTACAGACACCCAACCCCCCTCCCCCGAGTCTGCCTGACGGCAAAAAAAAGAAAAAAGAAAAAAAGAAGAAGGAAAAGGAAAAAAAAAGAAGAGCTTGTAATGGTAAACTCCAGGCGGCCCCGTTGATCAAACCAGAGAGGCGGACCGAGGCTGCCCGTCTTGCCGTCGGTTCCAGCACAAAAGGTCGAGAGGGAGCCTTGAAACGGCTTCAGTTGACGATTCGCAGGGAGGGAACCGGACGGGGGGGACAATTCGGAAGGGACGTTTTGGGTCGTGTGGAATTGTTGGAATCCTGCTGTCTTGTTGTACTAAAAAAAGAACAAACGACCAAGGGGAGAAACCCGCAAGGCTGGTTTTCCTCTGTTTCTTCGCTCAGCCCACGAAGCTTGGCCCCCCCCCCTTCCCTCCGCCGGCAGTGGAATCTTGGACGCAACTTCTGGCATTCCAAGGAGGCGGGTACGTTGCATTTCTGACGATTGTCTGGACTCCCCTTTGTGTGTGTATCTCTCTCTCTCTAGGGTCGTTATACATCTTACATACACCTCAAGCTGTGACGGCACACCTGGTGTAGGGCCAGGAAAGACGCCGAGTTGTGCGTTGGTGGATCGGAATCCCCCAGACTGGAGGCTACATAATTCCAGTTGGAGCTGTGTGATGTGATGAGGTCGAGCTTTGGTGGGCGGGAACTTGAAAACTGGATTCGCGGCGCGCAAGGGTTTGGGAAGAGACGGACGTCATCGACTCCACGGCCATGAGACGCCCCCCGAGGAGGGGGGGGGGGGATTGGTGTACGAAGTATTGCCTTTTCGGTGTTGCTTTGCTTTCGGCCTTTTGCCGGCGGGCTGGCCCAGGACCCGTCTCTGCCCCCCGCCCTCATTCTCGTCTCTCCAACCTTCAGCTGCATCACCCACCCTGACATCCCCACGCCAAGGAAACGGTCGCCGGAGCTTGTCTCTGGGCCCGAGAGTCGTCGTATGTACGCAGACGGCGTCGTCAGATGGGGGACCGGCCCGCAAATGGTGCTAGAAATGCCTCTGAGAGTGGGCAGATGGATAGGTCGATCGACCCGTCTGTCCCCAGCAATGTCACTCGTTTTCCTTCTTGGGTCGTTCTTGGGGTTTTAAGAGGGACTGAGCTGACCGCCTTGCATATGTAAACTACCTTGGTGGTGTAGGTACTCTGTGCCCGCTGCACGAATTCGCACGCAGTGCGACCAGTTCACCGGCGCGCAGCCGTCATCTCAGGTATCAATGTCCGGTCTTTTCTTCTTCCCCCAGCCGATTAAGCTCATTGCCAAGTCACAATATTTGCAGTGACTGACCGGGTCATGGCCGGCACAATTGACTTTTCCGACTCTTTAGCGTCCCATCTACCCGTGCATTGTCCAGATCACAGATAGGTACCTACCAGCACGCGGAACGGCTGGCTATGCTCTAGACGGAATCAAACCGAAAGTCTATTCAGCAAGGCCAGCAGTCGCTCCAAGCACCCACCATTGTTCGGGTGTTCGGGCAGGGCATTCTCCATCATCAATGACAAAAAGGACATGATATCAACTTCTCGGGCCACCGACTACGGTCAGAGAAATGCTGATCGGCCGAGGTGCGCAGCAGGATCTGCGTCATGCCTGGTCCAAGGGGGTGAGAAATCTAACGGTGCTGGCAAAGTCCTTGAATCGGAAGAGTCTCTGCCAGCTGGGTTGACCGGGATGTCCATCCCCGCGAGATGATTTGTAGCCGGGGGGTGGGCACAAACCCAGGATCCGTCTCGCCGGCAGGGAACTGGTGGTTGACTACAAATGACATCTCCGCAGCGAAGCGCTCAGTAGCCGTTGTGGATAGAGAGGATGGGGTTGGTCAAAGGGGCCCAACAACCGGACGGTAGATGGCTGAAGATCCGAGCCTCTTTGGCCTCCCGGAGCGGTCGTCCGGTGACCTTCTGGAAGACACTGGCACGCTTGATAGGGCGTGCCGGTTCGGAAGGCAAGAAGATGACGGGGTGGGGATGGCAGTGGTGGACTCGCGGCTGTGGTGTTGGAGACCAGGGACGGAGTATACCGTACGATAGCTGGGCCGATTGATGCTGTGCAGTTGGCGACGTAGTGTACATCGTACATACTGTACATACCAATGCAGGCTGTACGATGTAAACTACAAATACATACGTTACGCAAGTGTTTGGCCACCATCCTTGTGGGGGAGACACTGGCTAACTGGAACACCAAGACGGGACGGACGAGACGACGCGTAAGACGGCCCAATTTTCCCTTGGGCGCAGCGGAAAATAGCAACTTTTGTGCTGCAGCGTTTCATTCGGGGAGTAATTCTTCAGAGGCGGAAGGGTGGCAGACGGCAGAAACGGTGGCACCAGAAGAAGGCTATGCCAGTCCAGGGCGGGTACCGACCAAAAGCATTCCTTGCAGCCTCCCTCCACAGATAGATAGGTGCGGTACCGTCCAAGAAGGAGCTCGCGGTGATGATGCTCCAGTGCGCAGTGAAGTGCAGTGCAGTGAAGTGCTCCATTCTGGCCGATGACGACGATGGCGAAGCAAGTCGAACTGGCACTACACTAGAGAGCCATGACATGCGCCAGGGCTTGGTCGTCGAAAGTCGGAAGGCCCTTTGGGCTTTGATCGACTATCCGTACCTACTACATAATATGTTGTAGGTACAATATAGGTAGTATCCGGATAGAAGAGCGTTTCGCGGATCATTCAGCCGGTGCCCTGTCTGACGGGACTGGCACAAACATATTGAACAGGGACATGACGGGCGGTAAGCAGCAGAGGCGATTCAGACCCCACGAGGTTGAGGGAGATTATTATTCCTTATCCTTGCTTGCCATTGGCGGACGTCGGGGCTGGCTGGAACATAGATTCGGGATCGAGACGAATCGGCTACGCGATCAGCGGCGCTCGTTTCATGGGCCACGGGCACTCACTCTGTTTCGAGGTCCGTTTACTTGGTAGAGAACAGTTTGGAGTCCCTGAGAGGGATGCCTATGCGACGGCGATGCGGTGGGTAGGTAGGTAGTTAGTTTGACTCGCGTTGGGCAGAATTGGAGCCGCGTTTCGAGGCGAAAGCAAACGAAGACAGACAGGTGTAGGCCAACCAATCGGCTGGGAAGGCACAGAAGACCATCGACGTCGCAAATTGATGAAGATGCGACGGCGGTTTGCAATGAGAATATTAAGATTGGACCTGCCTCGCTCGGCACGCACATGGATGGCATGGGAAAGGAGGATGGCGTCAAGCAAGAGAGATGAGAGATTGCAGTATGGATGGGTGGATGGATGGATGGATGGATGGCGTGCGGGTACGGGAACGGTACTTGACGGGAGCCAGTAATCTTGGCGGGGGCTGAGTGTAGATTCTAGGTCGCTTGGCTGGCTTCTTTTTGACCTGTATCCATCCTATCCTTTCCTGCCCTGTCCTGTCCTACTACGTATCCATAGTAAGGTCTGGTTTGTCGAGTCGCTTGGTGCGTGTGTTGTGTTGTGTTGTGTGTTGTGTGCGCGTGCGTCTTGGCCAATTTGGCAAGTTTTCAGTGCAAGTGCAAATACCCAGGTACTCCATCCAGAAGGGGGAAGGGAGCGGAAAGAGGGAAGGAGAAGGGGGTGTAGATAGAGAGGGGGGCGGAAGGTGAAGGGAAAGGGAGGGAAGGAAGGGGAGGGAAGGGAAGGAAGAGAAGCCCCTGAGAGCTAGAGCAAGAGCTGCCCGCCCACCATTCACCTTTGGCGACCTGCCCACCCAACCTGTCTGCTTTTTTTTTTTTTTTTTTTTTCCACCGAGCAGACAGACACAGCGTTATTCTCACCTTCCAATCGTGTGCACCTGCCTGTCTGCCGTCGAGCACGTTTGCAGCGTAGCGCCACAAAATGCGCGATTGGGTGGTCTGTGGGCCAATCAGACGACACAGATCACCTGACTGACCGTTGGGCCCCCCAGTTCCCAAACTGATACGGATCAATTCGTCATTTCCCCCTCCCCAGTCGCTGCATCTCGTCGAGTCCGAAATTCAATGCATTGCCACATTACATTGTCCAGTATCCGTAATTTACCACCGATTAGATGGATGGATGCCCTGAGATAACAACCGCGCCTCCTTGACATGCCCACTCTGGGAGGGCTCGAGGGCGAACGTTGGTCAACCCATCCATGTCATCTCGACGCACGCAAGCCGGTACACACTTACGTACTCTGTACAGTACACACACTACCGATACACTACTCGGTACGCTACGCCTATTCAACCGGTACCTTAACTTGGCTCGAGGACGCTATTTGGCGCCCATCCAACGCTGGTTCCCATGATGAGCGCGCCGGACTCGGAACCCACTACACTTGTAGGTAGTACGATGTATGTCGACAACAGACGCCGTTACCAACGCCGTTTCTTCGGGAATGTCAGTCAAAGAGCGGATAGCCCGGTATGTCTGGGGCACGCCGCCCAACCAGCACGCACACGCACACGCACACGCACACACAAATACACAGTGGCGTGTGTACGCTTGGGGTCGGCCAGACGACGAGAACCCCCAACGAGCAAGGACAGTGACGATGCGAGGAACCAACTCGCAAGTGCCGCGCCCAACCCGCAGTGGGCGAGCGAGTATTCGCGGGGCAGATGGGGAATTGCTGGGCTCTCGGTCGTCACTGCGTCGTAGCGACGCCTACTAGTATTCGTACAGCTTCCCAGATTTCGCTCGAGGTGGGCGATAACGCTGAGTGAGTGCTGCACACAATACCCTGGGTAAGTCAGTGTATGCTGGCGTCGACTGCGGGACTAGTGTCTACTACCTAGGTACTCGGTATATACTACGTAACTCACCCACTGGTACAGTGCCACACGCACACCCGGCACATACCTCTCGTTCATCCAGTCTCGGTTCCCTCGATGCTCGAAGTTGAGTATTGGACGCGCGTTAAAGATGAGATGCAAAGGAGCCAAGAACAAACGTCGAAGGAGCTACCTAGGTATGCCATACATAAAAGGATGAGCCTAGTCGCTGTCTGCATGGGCATATCCACCAGCATCAGACCAAGCTCCGGCTGCTTGCTACCGCCGTCGTCGTTGCATGTTCCACGTTGCCGCGTGTGCGCCCAGCACGAGGCAAGCCGCAATTGACGGACAGCTTAGCTTCTCCTGTGTCCAGTACGACGGAGCAGGGAGTGCAGCGCAGTGCGGTGCGGTGCAGTGCGCGACGGATCAGATCAGGGGTCGACAGTTGATTCGTCCCACCTCTGTCAACCTCCAACTCGGCTGTATATTCCCATGCACGACGCAGCCTGCAGGTCCCATGTCCGCGCCAAGGCTCTGTCCCAGGCTCCCCTGTCTCCTCTCTGCTTAGCGCTTCTCTCAGACAGAATACTGTATGGTTGTGTTATCCGTGGCCACTCACTGCATCCTGTCTCTCATCGAAACTACCTAGTGTACTGCACATAGTACTCCGTAGCCTATCTCTTTGGCATCTCCGACTTGGCCCCGGCTGTGGCTTTGTCAACCTCTGACGGACGGCGGCGCCAGCGTCGCCGGCGTCGTCGTTGTCGGTGGCGACGACCGGTGGTTTGGGACGGGCCTTGCGCAGTATCGTATCCTTATCCGTACCTGCTACCTAGTGTACCTACCTACCTACATCACGTAGTAGGTAGGTACGGATACCCTGAGGTAGGTAGGCAGTAGGCAAGGAGCTTGGTAGGACAGAGACTTTTTGGAAAGGTACCAAAGTGCATGCATGTATTCGCACGGTGCGGATACCTGGTACGGTACGCCATCACCCCGACCGAGACGTGGCGGGCTTCTTTCCCATTTGAGAAAGCGCAATGGTAGGCGGGCAGGCACCTCACACCTTCCACGCACGTCAATCGCGTACGAATAGGTATCCCCTCTCTCTCTATCACTGTGACTGTCTGTCTCTGTCTGATCCCTTGCCCCTTCCCTGTGTATCCGGACCGACAGATATTCTCCTACAGCCGCCTACCTAGGCACTCTAGGTACGGTACCCCAGTACTCCGTATATCGGTGCTTACATTTTTACCTTGTACATACATCCGTGCCGTTCGGCGTTACCCAAAATGCAGCGGCGGCGGCAGCAGCAGCGGCAGCAGCAGCCAGTGCGCCAATCCCGGCCAGGAATGGCAGGAATGGGCCACCTTCTTCAACATGGTCAACATGGTCGACATGGCAGGCACCCCCCCCATCCATCCATTCATTCTCCCGCTCCCTCTCCTTCCCTTCCCCTGGGCGCCCAATTAGCCAATCCTTCATGCCACTCGCGCACCTGCGTTCCCGTATCGTCTCGTAGCTTTCGTTCCCGGCCACACAAACACTCTCTCTCCTCTAACTTACTTTCTTTCTCTCACTTTCTGTCTCTCTCTATTCGTATTTTTCTCTTCTCAGTCAATAGAACCCCCACTCCCCTATCCCTGCGCTGGTTGTGCACACTACTACACACACTACCTAAGGTAGGTCGGTAGGTCTCTACTTCGTAGGCAAGGAAGCAAAGCGAGACACACACACACACACACACATACACACACTGAGAAACCAACTAGCTAGCCAGCCAGCCAGCCAGCCAGCAGATGGAGGAGAGACTTGTTTTGAGTCCCTTGCTGCCCAGTCTAGTCCCTCTTTTTATTTTATCCAGTCTTCTCTGAGCCCACTCCCGTTCCCATAGTGTACCGCACCTCAACCCCCACCCCTGCTTTTCCTGTTTCCTACCTATGTACATACAGTACTGCTATCCGCACCTTAGTACGCACAGTTATACTACACCGTACCTCACTCAGTAGTATTCGGTGTGCTCCATTTCCGTGTGCAAGATGTAGTTTCCCATTCTAATCCCACGCCCCCCTGCCATTCAACCTCTTGTCCCACCCCCGTAGTTGTCCCCAGTCTGTCACTTTTCGCCTGTATGGAGAGGCTCCTCTCTTCGCCTAGGTCGTTTATCTCTCTCTTTCTCACAGTGGTCCAAGACCTTGCCATCATCTGGGTCCCGTCTCTCCTAATTACCCTAGCCTCTCGTTCAGAAGCCTACGCACACTATTATTCCCACGCCTTGTTCCAGGGGGTCCTCTTTTCCGTCTTCCAGACCTCTTTTACCTCTTCTTCCCTCTCCTCCCCTCCAGCTGAAGCTTTTCCTTCTCTTCCGTTCTTCCAGCTCATGCCACCAATCTGGATCGCCAGTCTTTGTCTGCTTTTCCGGTTTTGTTGCGGCAGAGATTCCCATCGACAGCTTTCCCGATCACCCTGCCGGTCCTATGATCGTGTCACTCGCTCCGCAACACTCCTAGTTGCCATCTCTAGTACTCGTGTTTTTATTCTATTTCCTTACTATTCTCCCCTATAACGGTTTTTACCTGAGAGACTCCTTTCCCGGCTAGCGCCTCTCGTTGGTATCGTCAAGCTCTCGTTCCAACTCCCCCGCCGCTTGTACATGACCTAAGGGCACACTCGAGTTCTCAACAGCGACCTCTCATCGACGACTACGTGTATTTCTAACCTCCACCCCCCGACTTCACCCAGACGACACCCGCTCACAACCGTCAAGCTGGACGACAAACAGTCTGAGGCTTTATTCCGGACAATGGGAGCTAAGCTACCCGGTTCGCATCATCGCGCCTGCAGTATGCGTAACCCACTCACCAGAATGCTGCTTTTTGCAGTCGTCGTCTTGGTCATCATGGCCCTAACCCTCCGCAACGACGCCATCGACGTTCGCGGTCGCATCCTGAAGACGGGAGCCGGCGTCAAGTCGTCCATCACGCACCAGCAGCCCCTGGATGCCGTCACGTCCCACGCCTCCTCGTCTATTTCCGACAAGATCCCCGCAGAGCCCGCCCCCTCGACGACTCACGTCATGAACTGCGACGTCGACGTCGACCACATCAAGACCATCAAGGAAAAGTACGGCCTCGCCGACAAGATCCACTACTTCAAGCGCTACGTCACCTTCAACCGCAAGCCCATCCAGCGCAAGGGCTACACCCTCCTGGAACAAGAATTTCTCCCCAAGAAGTTCAAGACTGTTGATATCAGCAAGTCGTACGCTCCCGAGGAATGCGTCCCTCCCCTCGAAGTCCCCGTCACTCAGTCCCCCTACCCCGCCACGGTGAATGCTTCCGACTTCATGTTCGCCGTCTCCACCACCTACAAACGCTTCAATGACCCCAAGACGAGCCCCATCAAGGAGTGGTCTCACTGGCTTACCGACAGCAACGGCAAGTCCAACGGCGGCAAGCTTCTGCTGCTGCTTCTCGACGCCACAGACGCGGAGCTCAAGGAGGCCAGCGATAGGCTCAAGAGAATCGGCATCGACGTTGACGTGGCCCACTCTGACCCGACCATGGAGATGGCCGTCCGCTACCTGACTCTCGTTCCTTACCTCTACAACCATCCCGAGCGGAAGACGAGGAAGTGGCTCGTCACCTGCGACGATGATACCTTCTTCCCCAGCATGCACGGTCTCATCGACAAATTCGCCACCTTTGACCACTTGGACCCCCTTTACATCGGAACCCTCTCCGAGGACGTCAACGCCATTCATCGTCACGGATCCCAGGCGTTTGGCGGTGCCGGCGTCTTCCTCAGCGTCCCTCTCGCAGCCGCCATCAACCAGCTTTACGAGTCGTGCAAGACGGAGCAGAAGGTCAAGGAAGCCAACTCCGGCTGGGGTCCCCAGGGCGATATTCTCCTCCGCAAGTGCATCTACGAAAACACCGAGGTCCGCCTCACAAACCTGTGGGAATTGTGGCAGCTCGACTTGTACGGCGATCCGGCTGGCTTCTACGAGTCTGGTATCAAGCCCTTGAGCTTGCACCACTACAAGGGCGGCGGCTGGCACTTCGCCAAGCCTTTCCAGTCCACAAAGGTTGCCCACGCCTGTGGCGAGGACTGCTCCTACCAACGATTCATCACCGCCGACGACTTCATCATCGCCAATGGCTTCAGCATTGCCCACTACCCGCAAGGCATCGATTTCAACCTCGACCAGATGGAGCGGACCTTCACCCCCGCCCCCGATGACATTGGCTGGAACCTGGACTACATGTTCGGTCCCCAGCGTAGATCTTTGCATAAGACTGGCCGCAAGATCGCCTGGGAGCTCCAAGAGGCCCACGTGCAGGAGGACGGATCAGTGTTCCAGGTCTACACGCGGAGAAAGGACGACGAGCGCTGGGTCGAGGAAGATGGCGAGCCGATGAGCAAGATCGACGGCGTCATCGAGCTTGTCTGGATCCCCTCAACATGAAGCGAGCCTCCCGCTGAGCACGACGACACGACACAGGCAGAGTCCGCTTCCGCGACTTCTCGCCTCATGATGCGAACGGTCTGATGATTCTGGCTTTGCAAGGGTCGAAAAGAGGGAATGGCACAATCTGCAGTTCCCTCTTTCGCGTTTCGTCCACCCCGGGACACCCTGGCCTGTTTTGACAAACTGGTTTTCGGCCGAATTGGCACGGCCCCGTCTCGGTTCAGGCTTCAGTAGTAAGACAAGCCTGGCAATATTGACAGCTTGTAATGCCCCGGGGCCACCGAGCTGCGTCATCACGGACGATCCGATAACGCCCCCAGGACAGCATCATAATTATAATCCGCTGACCGCGATATATCCTTATATTTATCAACCATAACCTCGTCGATTCGACTCGCGTTACCGACTTTGGCATACAGCTCACACTGAGCTTGGGCGTTTAAGAACGATGGGGGGCTTTACCATTGAAAGCATTCAGGCAAACGCCACATTCTTTTTTCTTTTTCTTTTTATAATTTATTATTTTTTCCTTTTTGCTACTGTGGCATTGCACATAGAGCTAGATTGCTGGGACGAATCCTGCAATCGGTACATAGACCCGTGAGCGACAGGGCCGGGACGTATGGAGTCATGGTAAGGACGTCGGGTGTCCTTTGTTTCGAAAGTCAACCACGAGGTTTGGTAGTTGGTGCAAGTAAAGGCAGCCGACGGTTCCTTTCAAAGTTTATAGATCTAGTGTACCAACAATATTATGAAGAGGTTGGAAATCCTAAAAGCAAATCGGGTACACGGTTCAATCTTACCCTTGCATGATGAGATCGATCGCATGTTCATCTCTTGTAGGATGAACCCGCTTTGGCCTTGTCATCCAGGCAAAAATGTGGGAGACTGTCAGGCAGGCGCTACCGGTAACCTCAGTGGCGTCTCAGCCACGACCCATCCCCACCTGCCACTTGGATGAAGTAAGGTCAAGCCACATTGCGTCTGAGCCCCGCCAACGTCAGTTTGCCTAGGCGTACCTAGCGTCGGGCTGCTTCTTCCATGTTTCGAGAGATGAAGTCATGAGGCTTCCGGCGTAGCTCGAAGCTCCTCCAACGCCGCCGCATTCCGCCATTGCGAGGCGTCTTCGTTCAAGATGGCAACGTGAGTTGTTCCGTTGCCCCGTTCTGGAGGATCCGAACAAAGTTTTGCTGACTGCTGCCCTCTTGCCCGTGTCTAGCATATCCAACATCCTGTCGCTGCCCTTTCGCAAATCCACCCACCTGTCGCTCTCCTCGACGATACGACAGTACATCAACACCAAATATGACCAGCACCCGGACATGTTCCGTCAAGACCTCGAGGTCATCGACGCCTTGCGACGGGATGCGGTCAACGTGAGGGAGCCGCACCCCAGCGGCATCAAGAAGCTCCAGGCGTACGCGGGGCAACTGGTGTGGATCGGCGGCAAGTTCCCAATTGACGTACGTCTCCCCGGCGTACTCACAACACTACGGGCGTTTTTCCTTTTTCTCGCCCCCCCCTTCCCCCCCCCTAGAATGCTAACACGGCTGTGCTGTTAGATTGGCGCCGAATTCACGTGGTACCCAGCCCTGGGCTACAACACCGAGCGACCGATGGTGCGGAACAACCTCAAGTACGAACTCACGAACATCCTCTACAACCTCGCCTCCCTCTACTCCCAACTCGCTGTTGCGCAATCAAGAGGTGGTGAAGGGCTCAAGACCGCCGCTGGGTACTTCGCCTCGGCTGCCGGGGTGCTGGACCACATGCGGAAAGAGATACTGCCCGAGCTGCGCATGTCTGACCCTCCCGAGGACATGGACGCCAATACCCTAGAGTCTCTCTCGTACCTACTCCTGGCGCAATCCCAAGAGTGCTTCTGGCAAAAGGCCGCCATGGACGAGTATAAGGATGCCATCATCGCCCGGCTGGCCGCTCGCGTGTCGGATCTCTACAACATGGCGGGGGAGGCTGCGATGAAGAGCGAAGCCATCAGCTCGGCTTGGATCCACCACATGAGCGCGAAGCACCATCACTTCGCCGGTGCCGCCCAGTACCGCGCCGCGCGGGACTGCCTCGAAAAGAGGAGGTACGGTGAGGAGGTCGCTCGTCTGCAGGACGCTGTGGCCTGCGTCAGCGAGGGCCTGAAGGAGAGCAGGGGTGGCTACCTTAACAAGGCAGTGCTCGAGGACCTAAACGGCCTGAAGCGCAAGGTCGAGGAGGACTTGAAGCGGGCCGAGAAGGACAACGACGTTATCTACCTTCGTGAGTATTGATGGACCCCGTGAGGGTTGGTAAGAGCCTAGACTGACCCGTGTTCAAGAACCCGTCCCGCCAAAGTCGGAGCTCAAGATTCTCGACAGAGCCAACATGGCTGTCGCCAGAGTGCCTCCACAGGTGGCCAACCCTTTTGATTACCTCGGAGAGCAGGCCGAGTTCGGCCCTGCGCTTTTCACGAAACTCGTCCCCTTCTCCGTACACGCTGCCATCACCATCTACGAGCAACTCCGCGATCGGATAGTCAACGAGAACATCATTGGACAGATGGAGACGCTGACCGAGAAGATGCATGTTATGCTGAGTTCCCTCAATCTGCCAGGCTCGCTACAGGCTCTAGAGAAGCCGCTGGGCTTGCCTCACAGCTTGGTGCATCATGCGGAGGAGATACGACAGGCGGATGCTATCGGCCGAATCCAACGGGCGTTCTCAGATATCGACAAATTGCGAACTGCCGATCTCGCAGTCTTCAACGAAGGCAAGGCGATTCTCGCTGCAGAAGAGGAAGAGGACAACCGAATGAGACGCAAGTACGGCACAGATAGGTGGTCTAGGCCTGATAGCCGAAGCGACCCTCAGGGAAGCCGGCTCTGGGCCCAGGTGGCAGAGATTGAGGGCTACTTCGCGAGCAGTACGAGCAGCGATGCCGTCGTGAGGGACAAGTACAGGGAGGTTCAAGACATGCTCGAGATGCTCTCTGGTTCAGATCGGGCCATCATGGACTACGTGCCTTCCTCCAGGCGGATGGACATCCCAGAGCCCCTGAAGCCGGTGATAGGAAGGCTTCGCGGGGCCTATAACGATGTCCTCCGTCTCGAGTCCAAGAGGAGAAAGAAAGCAGACGCGCTGCGGGAAAAGGCCAGAACGGACGACATCAAGCCGGATATCCTCAAGGAAGCGGCACGCCTCGAGAGGACTTACCCGACGACGGCTATCGTTCCGGCGCACTTTGAGGACTTTTTTGAGAAGCGTCTGGACAAGCTTTACGACGCTGAGATCGAGGCCGTCGCCAAGGAAGAGGATGAACAAGAGCGACTGATATCGGAAATACAGAGAGTCAATCGGGAGTTTGAGAGTCAGAAGAGGAACCTGTCGAGCGGCAGCCGCGAGCGCGAGCAGGCGCTGCAGAGGCTCGACAACGCCTATTACAAGTACAAGGAGATTGTCAACAACGTCGACGTCGGACGCAAGTTCTACAACGACTTGAGCAAGGTTGTGGGGCCGAATTTCCGGGATCCGGTCAAGGCGTGGGCTGCGGAGCGACGGATAGACGCCAAGAGCCTCGAAGAGTGAGTCAAAGTTGAAGCCTGACGGACACCCTTTTACTAACTATGCGCTAGGGAGATCGGCATGCCGCCACTCGGCTCCCTCAACATCAGCAGGTCACCGGTCCACTCTCCGGCCGGCTCAAACTACGATCCGCGGGCTCAGTCCTACTTCAGCGCGAGCGTAGTCCCCGGCACCGCACCGCAACAACAGCAGCAGCAAGGCTCCGATCGACACTCACCCGCAGAGGCTCACATCCAGTCATGGGCCGGCTCGACGGTCGAGCCGCAGCATCCGAGACCCGCGGCCGCCATGGCGGGCATGTGGCAGCCCGACATGGGCATCAAGTTCGGGGGTCAACCCGGCGGCGCACCGGTTCCTGCGCCGGCGTCATCCAACGGACAGCCGCAGGCGCAGAACACGGCGAATCAGCCGCCGCAGCCGCAGCCGCAGCCGCAAGGGGGCACTTGGAACCCCGGCTCCGGGATCAAGTTCGGATAGGACACGGCACGGTTCCCACCGCCAAGGGGAAAGAGGCAGCAAGGCTGGTGTATTTGATCTTACGGGGGGGCGAGCGATGGGGTCCGGCGTTGGTGTGGGTTTTGTGTCGTCTCGCTCGATGTATCATAGCTCCATCGCAAAGCACGCCTTGTCTCATTGGGTGGGTGGTGAATTTCCAAAAGAAAATAATAACTAGACAGCCCTCGTTTCAGCCTTGCGGGATCGGGAACGGTAAGAAGGACTTTGTGTTTTTACAGAAGAACGGCCCCTTTGAATCTTCTTCATTGAAGGGGTTGGAGTCCCTCGTAGATGTTCCGTTATAGTTTTATAGATCCGGACAAACCAATATGGCAGCTCTTATCCGCGCCACACCGACGTTCGGACCGCTTGCCGGAACACATGACCGTCAGAAATGTCCTTTAAAGGGTGGCCTACGTGGGACGACGTTGCGAGGGTTGGGTATTGCTGAGTACTGGGGCATGATACTTATCCTGCGTCCTCCCCCCCCCCCCCCATCCCAAACTGTGCTACCATCATTGTGTACCTGTGCTCTCGGGAGAGAGGACCACCTTGATAACGTACCCTTCGTTCCGAGGATTGAGGCGTCAAAGGGCAAAAACGGACAATTGCTGTCGATGCCAAGTCTCAATGACGGGAACTGGTGCCTTGGGCTGCGCGGCCGCGTCGTATATATTCCGGCATATGAAATCATCAGGGAGGGGGGGGGGGTTGAGCGTGGTTCCTTGCTTCGCGTATACTGTTTTTCATTTTTCATTGCAAAAGGTACGAATAAGGATATGCAGAATCTGGTTCGAAGTGATAACAAATATACCGCGCCGTGGAAACTTTTTCTAACGTTGCACTGTACCCCGGGGTAAAAACTGAAAACCGTCATGGCGAGAAGCCAGTTAACCGGGATCAAAGTAAATCGAGCCTTTCGCCCGGTTTGCCCATCGCCCCATGTTTGGCCCTTCCTTGTCTCCCGCCTGGTCTTATAGAACACCACTAATAAATACCCCCCCCCCCCCCTAATGTGAGTTGAAAAGAATATGAAGATTCACGGGCACGTTTACATGGAGTTTCCGGCGATTAATGTGGCGCCTGCTGTTGTTTATCAGTCTCTGGTGCCACGCTTGAATTGCGGTAGCTCTCCCATCGGTTGCCATTACCATTCTACTGTAAACAAAGGTCGCCCAGTTTGTAAGCTGTATTACAACGTCTTTATGTACTCTTTTTGCCCTCTTAGCTTTCTTGATGCCCCCCTCCCCAAACAAAAAAACCTAGGCGCCATGCTAGTCCGCAACTAGACCGTTACGACTCGTCCCTACACCAAGGTACGGTTCGCAAGGCGGTTGGTTCCTCATGAGGTCGCCAGGTATACGATAATAGCGATACAGTTGGAAAAACACAGTACAAGGACTCGTCTGTACACACGACGCTGGGAGGGGAGTCTTTTTTTTCGGTTTCACTGTCCAGAGTGCCAAATCTCTTACACACAAGCGGAGCGGGATTTGCCCGACGACGTGCCTTCGACAAGGGGTATTCGAGGCGTTGGGAAAAGTGAAGTTGCTTGATATTAACACGCTTCGTCTCTCAAACTTTGCAGCCTGGCGCTGCTCCTTTTGTGGTATCTTTTGTACGTCATTATAGCCCACCGTCTAATATCTATCGAAATGTATAAACGAAAAGCCCCCCCGGCTTCGAAACCTTTGAAAAAGTGCCCCCCCCCCTCTTGGCTACAGGATGGGTTATCATACAAAGTGGCAAAAAAGAAGCTGGACGGCCGTGGGTAAGGAAGCCTTTCTTCAGTTGCCAACGACCACGTTCCTCTCCTTCCACCACTTGTGCAGCGGGGGCACGGCCGCGCACAGCATGTATATCGGCGTGTCGAGGAGGAGGTGGTCGATCTCCTCCGGCACCATGCCCTCGACCGTGTCCAGCCGGATAATGTGCAGGTCGTAGTCGCGCAGCATACTCGAGAACCTCGGCGGTATGCCCGGTACCCGGAGGAGGAAGTAGTTTCTCTCCAGAAGCCCGGTGCCCCTCATGAGGTCCTTGATTTTCTCTGTCGTCGCATCCACTGTGGGAAAGGGGAATCAGCAAAAGTTCGGACAACTCGCGGTTTGCGACTCTCTCTCTCTCTCTCCTCTCTCTCTCTCTCTCTCTCTCTCTCACACACACACACACACAAGCGGGGAAAAGAGCTGTACTTACACACGCCGTACTTTCTCATCACCGTCTCCGTCTCGAAGATGCGATACTTCCCGAACAAGGGGTCGGCCGTCTCCAGCTTCCTCAACTGGACGAACGTGTTGTACAGGTTGACCTCGAACGGCCCGTCGTGCGCCGCCCACACGGCCCAGAACTCCTCGCCGCCGTGCACCGCCTCGACGTGCCGGACGAGCTGGTCGAGGACCCGCCGCTCGACCATCCACGCCTGGCTCTCGAGGTTCCAGTACTTGGCGCCGAACGTGTGCACGGGGAGGCCCAGTATGCCCGCCACGCCGCGCGTGATGTTGCGCATGTCGTCCTTGTTCGTCATCCGCGACCGCCAGACGGTCGGGGCCCGGGCGTACGCATCGAACATCGTGCGTATGCTGAACGGCTGCACGACGATGGACTCGGAGTCGAGCCACAGCGCCCAGTCGTAGTCGAGCGCCAGCGCCGCCGCCAGCTTCTTGACCGTCTGGTACTCGAACTTGCCGAGCATCTTGAGCAGCGCCGACGTGTCGTCGGCCGTGATCTTGCCGCCCCCGCCCTTGCTCTCCGCCAGCGAGTGGAACACGGGCGGGAGTATGTCGAAGAGGTTGATGATGTCGACGTCGGGCCGCGGCCCGCCCACGTTGCCCGGCGGCACGGGGAAGATGCTGAACCTCTCCCCGCAGGGCACCAGGTCGTTTTTTATCGCGGCGCGGAGCGTCTCCTGCTCGTACGAGTCCGACACGATCATGTGGATCTTGATCTCCCTGTAGTCGGTGCAGAGGCACATGAAGGACTGGAGAAACTCGATGGCGAGCGGTATGTCTGGCGTCTGTGGGGGTTCATTCACCGGCAATTAGTCGATGTCGATCTCATCGAGAGTTGCTGGGCCGGGAAGGAGGGGGAGATGAGAAGGCCTACATAGGTTGGCATGATGAAGGAATACTTGAGCCCGCTGAGATCAGACTCGTTCAGCATCGACGGGTTCGCGCCATTGTTGGGGCCATTTTGGTTCGTGAGCCTGTCGGGGACGCTTCCGAGCAGGGAGGATGTGTAAGTGTCCGAGTGCAGCCACAGCTTGTAGCCAAGACCTCCCAAGAGAAGGACGATGCAGGCCAGGCAGCTCAGGTAGAGTACGTGTGCCTCTCTCCGGCGCACCAGGATGCCATTAGACATGTTCATATCATCAATACCACAGATCTAGAAGTCGTCAAAGGGTTTGGGCATCCGCGACCCGACGAAGCGGACGAGACCCAAACCCCGGGGCCTTTATAAAGGTCTGAAGAAATGATACGTTCCTCATTGGCAGGGGGGGGTGGAACGGGCGGCACACAAGGGAAACTGAGGTACCTCGATCAAACGCCCGGAGGCTCTCAGGCAATCGGCAAGGGAACCGAAGACATGAGATAATGGAAACAAAAATAGGCGGATGGGCTCAGCGGCAATACTACTAGACGATCACAGTTTGTCTTAGTGGTGCCTGTGTCTCAACTTTGTGTCGCATAAACTCTAATACTCTACTTCCGCACCACCCCCACTTCTGCACCATTATTATCACCATTATCACCACCACTACCACCACTACTATCACCACCATTTTCACTACCATTTTCACTACCTCTACCGCCTACCTATATATAACTTTTGGCCTTATTAGACAACTTAGATATTCTAGATTTATCTAGACTATCTACATTGTTAATATCTAACTCTTATGTCTCTTAAATATTTTATATATTAGTAAAGATTTTATTAAGTAATATACAGACCTTTTTTCTCTTAAATTACTACTGTTTCTCTAGCGGGTCTTTAAACTAGCGTACTTATTACTTAAATATACTACTTTAAAGGTCTACTTATTATGTCTTTAAGATATTTTGTATTTTACCACTATAATAAGTATTTTAATAAATATTTTTATAATTATTCACCACTATAACTTAAATATAGCGGTTCCAGGGTAACTTAAAAAGTAAAGTAGAAGACAGTGAAATAGGTAGAAATAAGTCTTGTATTTAAGAGAGTTGTTACCAGTGATATCTCTTAAAATAATAATACTAAGTTACTTGTTTATCTCTATTCAAAGAAGGGAAATCTCTAAGTATTATATATTCTTATAGAATATATACGTATCCAAAAGACATAAGACATAATTATAAAGGCTTTAGAATAAAGATATTAGATATAAGGCCTGATAAACACTAATACTGTTAAAGCGTAATACCTTAAAGCGTTAAAGCGTAAAGCGTAAAGCAACCTTATTTTTTAATCTTATTTTAGTTACCGATTTATACGTTATAATAAAATATCTCTTTATAAGTTATTTAACAAGCCGTATACTAATTGATAGCTAGAGTTTTAAGCTTTCTGTTGGAATGTGAACATTCCTACTTAAGGCCAATTCCGTTACAACCAAGTGGCGGGCCCGCTTTTTAGGTTTGTAACACTTTCTAACAGTATAGGTTTCGTTTTATAGTTACAAGTAGTTATAGAGATATTATAGATACTTATCATAGTAGTAAGATATAAGAATATCTTAGAATTAATATAGAATATTCTAGTAAGCTAAATATTATTATATAAGGACTAGAATTCTTTCTGTTTTTAAGTTTATTTTTCTCTCTAAGTAAGTAACTCCTATAGTAACAATTTAACTACTATACTCTCTTTACTACTTATTTTCTATACTATTATATCTGTAAGATAATACTTAAGCACGTGTACGTCTTCTTCCTTCTAATATTAGAGGAAGCAAGACTAGACCTTTTCGTCTAGTTAGTTGTCAACTAAGTAATTCTGTTACAATACCCTTATATCTATTAGACCTTTACCCTATATATCTTATTGTAATAGGATTGTGCCAACAACCGTATGCTCGGCGATTGGTCGCCGAGGTTCCGGCGAATCCGCCCCACTGCAAAGTTTTACCAGCAACAGGAGCTTGCTAGTCAGTAGTCAGCAAGGTTAAGTCTTACAATACACCAATACCTACCATTGAGCCCTACCTGGTTAAGTGCCCCTAGTCATTATCTTACACTTATATTCTTGTTTCTATAAGATGCGCTGTTATATTTATTTCTTAATATCTCTAAGAGAGAAAATATAACCTATTATTTAAAATGATAGGCCTTTATATATGTCTTTAGTAATCCGACTAATTAAGGTGTATTTATAAGAATATTAGTCTCCTCGATTAATAGCGGGATACTAAGGATAGATTTTAGACAATTAGTTAGTAAGCATTTAGCGATACCTTAAGTATTATATACATATATATATAAAGACAGCCTAGCTAGATATCTAGTTAGAAGGCTAAGTTAAATTCTAACAATTTATTTAAACCTATCTTTTACTCTAGTTAAGGCCTATAGCTAATCTTGTTAAAGTATTAGGCTATTTCTTTTAGAGAGCGCCTACTTACTTTTTACTTTAAAACCTAGAAATTTAAAAATAAATTTCCTTAAGAAGGGAGGTGATTATAAGAGTATTAATACTTAAAGATATATACGTTTTGTTCTTCTGATATTAAAACAAGTAAAACTAAATCTTTTTATCTAGTTAGTTATTAAAAGTAATTATATTATAAAGTTAGAAAAAATAATTTAAAAAAAACCCAGCGTTACTTAGTAATATATAGTAATTATTATAATAGTTTAAAAAAGATAGTAATGTTTTTAAAGGAGGAGAAGTTAGGTGGTGCGGAAGTGGGGTATTTGTCCGAATTTCATTCTGACCCCATTCGTACGCATGAGTCAGTCACCAGAAGGTCTATATAACTGGCCATATTTCCGGCCGGCCAGATCACTCGGATTTATAGGATTCATGCCTCTACAACCACGTCTTGTCGATGCATCAACCCATCCGTAGTCCTTCCAACAGTATTAGAGTCAAACAGCAATTCTCAGCTCGTGAGCTCGCGCCGAAGACTGGCGGTGGTGAGTTCTGGCATTGTCTTTGCAATGCAGGGTTATGCCAGACTCGCCCATCCAGAATCCCAGTTATCTTGAACTCTGAAGGTTGCTATCTAGCCCTTTACGAGTTCTGCACTGGCAGCCTATGTAACCACATGAAAGCTTGCAGTCTCCCTGGGGAGGGGTCTCATTTACCCTGCTTGTTTTTTCCTACCAGGAACATTATTTGTGGAGATGTATACTTGGATGAGGTGGAAGTCGGAGCAAAAGTCCGATGTTGGGTTTTGTATCCTACATTAGTTTCCAACCACTGGGTCATGGCTTGCGGTCACACATTGCAGTCTTCAGTGAGTCATGGGTCCTTCCCGGGACTCATGTATATGCGAGACGGAATGATTTTCCTCTCGCGACTCGAAATCGGTATCATATGCCGTCTGTCAAAAAGCGGAAACTCCGAGAGCTGAGTTTGTGTGATGTACATGGCTGGCCCAGTATTACGGTTGGGCATGCCAGCCATCCGTCGATTATGCCATCTTACATATAAGGTTTTGACGGACTCCCCGTCCTTGCACCCAAATTGCCAACATGTCATCTCTCGGGAATCTCCATATGAGCAGGAGCCAACCATGGCCATGGCAGCCGAGAGCATCGCGTAGTCCCAACCTTGGTTCTTACGTAGTAGTAGTAGTAGTTATTGTGTTGAGTATTGGGCACAATACATCGTACTGTGTTTTTCCAACTGTATCGCTATTATCGTATACCTGGCGACCTCACGAGGAAACCAACCGTCTTGCAACTGTACCTTGATTCTTACGTAGCAGGCCCACAAAGCGCGGGGGGAGGGGGGGGGAGGGGGCACAAAGGCTTCTTTTTCCTTCTCCTTTTTTCACAGCTCATCTCCGCGCGTCCCGGACCGTCGTCCGGCAGGGCTCTCGTGCTCCAGGTATCGCTCCTCCACCGGGACGCTCGCGTACGCGTCGCGGAGGCCGGCCTTCTGGTACCAGTACGCGACGACGGCGTAGAGGCACCTGTTGCCGTCGCCGCGGCCCCAGCGGTTGGGCTTGTACTTCTCAATGTACGCCTCGAAGCTCTCGTGGAAGGGCACGTCGTCGCACACGTGGAAGCGGCAGACGGACGTGTGCCCGTTGGCGTCCAGCTCGACGTGGGGCTGGCACGCGTAGGCGCTGTCGAACGTCGGGAAGGGCGGCTCCGCGGCCCACGCGTAGCCGACGTAGTCTTCCGACCCCGTGCCGAACGTGGACGGGAACCGCTCGCCGTCGACGAAGAACTTCTCGTCGCCCTCGCCCCACCACCAGTCGATCGACTTGCGCCCGCCGACGCCGTACCACCACTCGTCCGCCGGCACCTCGGGGTCCTCCCAGCGGTTCCAGACGTGCATCTGCACCCCGCAGAACCGCCCCGGCCCGCTGCTGCTGCTGCTGCCGCCGCCGCCGTCGCCGCCGTTCAGCATCAGGAGGGGCCAGTCGATGCCGCGGCCCTCCCGGCGGGGCTTCTCGAGGAACGCGTCCCGGTGCCACTTTGCGTGGAACCGCAGCATGTCCGCGGCCGGCCTCTCGAGCGGGCGGTGGCAGACGGCGACCACGAGCCTCCGCTCCTCCCCGCCGTCGTTGCCCACCTTGATCGCGGCGCGCTCGGAGAAGGGCATGAACCAGTGGCTGTAGAAGCCGCCGCCGTCCGTCGACCCCTGCGGGAGGGCCCGGTACGTCTGGACGCCGGGGACGCTGCCGAAGAAGTCGCCGAGCGGGGCCCAGACACTCGGGGACTCGTCGCGATCCCAGGTGATCTGGAACACGAGCTCCCGCAGAACCCGGGCCGTCTGCCGCGGGTCCTCGGGTAGGTCCAGCGGCACGACCCGTATCCCGGTGATGGCTCGGTTCCCCGTGATCTCTCGCACGTCGCAGACCTCCCCAGGGCCCACGGCGACCGTGAGGGTCTCCAGAGTGTCGCCCTTGGACCGGGGCAGCGCGGACCAGCCGCGGCGGCTCAGCTCGCGGTCCGCCGCGGCCAGGGCCAGGCACGCCTCCCGGTCAAAGGTGCCGTCGAAGCGCGGCAGCTTCGTATCCTTGGGAAATGACGTGTACGTGAAGTGGTAGTAGGCGCCCCAATCCGGTCCGAGGCGGATCTTTGCGTACCTGTTATACGGGATGGGGATGAAGCTGTTGCGGCCGCGCGACAGCGTCGGCGCGATGGAAGGGAAGTTGCACGGCATGCCCTGGAAGCGGTCAAAGAAGTCACGGAAGGGCATGTCGACGGCGGGCTCCTCGTCGTCGTCGATGAAGATCTGGATGCGGCCGACGCCGGGCATGGCGGACCAGCTGCGCCAGATGACGCCGGGCCCGCGCTGCTCAAAGGCGACGACCCAGTGGCCCTCTTCCCGGATGACGCCGCGGCCGTCGTCGTTGGCGTCCCAGTCGATGTAGCGGTCCGTATCCGGGTCGTAGCGAGACCGCCGGTCGTAGCTCGACATGCAGCCGCCGCGCTCTCCCGGGCCTGGCGGCTCGGCAAGACGCTCGAGGTCGTAGAGCCGGCGGACGAGGTCGGGGTAGGTGAGCCGCATTGTGAACTTGAGGGTCGCTGGAGGACAGGTCCCAGATGATGAGGCGGCCTTTCTTCTAAAATCAGATTGTCTTGCAATACAGGTCCGGTTGCCAGACTTCGTACAAAGATATCAATGACTGCAGTGCCTGCCCAAAAGTCTGGAACCCCGCATATGCCGCGCGGCCGTCGCCACCCTTGCAACCTATTATTTCCCCCTTACATCTACCATAACTTTAGGAAATAGACAGCAGATTACAGATGACTGTATAGCTGGAAATTTAAGCTTTCTAATATTATAGATTTCGCTATGTAAATATAAGTAGTTATAGAGATATTTTAAAGATACTTATGATAGTAGTAAGAAGAAAATATAACGTAAAGTAGAAGTATTAAGAGTTATTCTAACTCTTACTTCTAACAAGATTTAAGAAGACATTATAAAAGGTATAAAATATAATACTATAAGACGTAATTAAGAGTCTTGATAAGTCTTTACTATGTTACTTATAAGCAGTTATTTAAGTATGTAAATACTATATATAATACTAGTAAGTAAAAATTAGCTCTAAACTAACTATAGTCTGACTGTACAATTTATTAATTTTGCTGTTTAATTAATAGTTAAAGTAAGAGGGCAGTGATGTATATAAGGGCACCTTGGGTGTGGGGATCCAGACTTTTGGGCAGGCACTGTAGTTTAGAGTTTCGTAGACCGTGTCACGCGGGGATCCGAAATACACCCTCGGTTTCTCACAGACACCTCAAGTTTGCGCTATTGACCGGCGGCGTCTTTTGGAACCCCGCGTGCGTGTGAGTTCGCCTGTTCTCTCGGGTGCCGCCTTGCGTCCGACCAAGGCTAGTCTGACGATGAACTGCTTCTTTGATTCCCCCCC